>JAJPUD010000001.1:1980730-1997864 GCA_023553655.1 Myrmecobius fasciatus
AGAGGAGAGGAGAGGATAGGAGAGGAGAGGAGAGGAGAGGAGAGGAGGGGAAAGGAGAGAAGAGGAGAGGAAAGAAGGAGAGAAGAGAAGAGGAGGAGAGAAGAGGAGAGAAGTGAAGAGAGAAGGCTATGTTATCAAGAAGAATAATTAGAGGGCAGACCATAAAGAATGCTGCTGAGTGTGATCAGAAAAGGAAATGCAGCAGCCAAAGCAGTTAGTCACTCGATTTTAAGCACCTACTATGTGCTAGACCCTGGGCTAAGCATTGAATGTAGTGAATCAAGATTACCAGACAGGCTGATAAAGGGGACACTATTACAGGTAGCTTTCCCAAATTTCGAGTTTTTAAGCAAAGTAAGTAAGATTAACCCTGTGGAAAAGATGAAAAGATGTAGGATAAATGATATTAAAATGATACTTTAGTTTAGATAGTTTAGATTTAATTAAATGGACAGACCCAGAGTCATCTTTACTGATTAGAGCTCAGCTGGGAAGGTGATATGCCGGGAAGGAAGTGCCCTGGGCATATGTCCTTGACCTCAGGCCATTTAGTAATTTAACAGTGACTTAGATAAAGGGAAAAAAATGATATCTTCAAATTTGCATATGATTCAAAGCTGAGAGAGCTATTTAATGCACTAGAAAACAGTATTTAAAAAAAGTTTCATCAAACTGGAATGTCTTTGTCTAATATGATTTGAAGGGGGCAGATCTGGCTTATTCTTTCAGTGGTACAGGGTATTACTTCAAGGAAATTCCTTTACCAAAGAGTATTGTTGATGCTTGCTCTGGAAATGACAGAGGCCAGTGTTAAATAGTCAACAGTGTCTTGAACCTGAGTCTTTTTCACATTGAGAACAACCTGCTATGAAATGTCATTATTGGTATTTTTCTTTTATTTTCAGAGAGGAGCAAGGACATCATGAGAGTAATGTCTTGACTCATGCATGAGTTGGATTTAAGTGAAGCAGAATTGCACAAAGTCCTCAGCCTCCCTCTCTCTTCCAGAGTTATTGAAGTCCAGAAGCAAGACAAAAGTCAGGATGACTGGCGAGTGTCCAGTTGCAGTGGATGACTTTGGTGTCTGATATCTAATCAAGCTCTAAGGGTTCCACAGTACCTGCTTCAATCACACTCATGGCCATTAGCAAAAACTGTTCTCATCCACCCATTCCACTGGCAGAAGTGTTCATGTTCTTGAGTTGACATCCCCCTAACTCAGCTATGGGTTTGAGGGCTTTCATCTTTATCACTTGGTTAGCCCATCAGCATCAGCAGTTGAGTGGGATGTGGCTGCTGCACATGCTACAGCTTTTGGCAGCCATAGGTGTGAGCTGAATGCCAGGTAGACCCCAAAGGTATCTAAGCAGCCCAGAAAAGTGCAGAACAAGCCCTCCCTGAACACCCTGTACACCCCAAGTATTTATTGCTGAACTCTTGGTAAAACTAACTGGATTTGCTCTAGTCTTGGTGTAGACCATTCAAATGTACACATAAGAATCTAATTAATGTTTGACCACAATTAGGATTCCAATCTGAGTACAAGAGAATGCAGTTAAAGTCTCCCTGTAAAGCTGATCAGTCCTCTATGACTATTATAGGGGGTTCTGAATAATGCACTGATTTGTCCTCCCTCCAAAATTCCTATTAAACTAATTATAGTAGAAAAAGTTATGTGTCTTTCATAATGAATATTTTGTGGGAAAATAAATGAAAATCTTGTAGAATATCAACTTTCAAAACATTTTGCCTTATGAATATCTACTTAACATACTTTCAGAACACGTATTTTTTGTTTACCTTTCAAATAAACAAGATCTAAAGTTATATACATACAAATACATACATATATACATACATACATATAAATACATATATATACATATACATCAATAGACTATTAATATTTCTTATCTATTTAGAAGTGCTCTTAACAGATTTCACCAACATATTTACAAATTATTAAATATTCCAACTTCTAGAAAGAGTATTTGATATATAATAAGCAATACACTTCCCCCCAAAAGCATAAATTTTCAAAGGATATCCTCACTATTTTCTCAGCAATTTTCTCCACTGCAAAATAGTATGGCAATGGACAACCACTATTCCCTTATACTCCCCTCCATCCCCTCTCCACCTCCATGAAATGAAATTTAATAGAAATAAATTCAGTCTTACACTTTGGTTCAAAAACCCAACTTCCCAAATACAAGATCAAGAGCAATAGAAGGTCTGAAAAAAGATCTTGTGGTTTTAGTGGACCATAAACTCAATATGAATCAATAGTGTGATATGGTACCCAAAAAAGCTAATGTGAATTTATGTAGATCTTCCAGAAATAAGGAGATAATAGTCCACTTGGACTCTCCACTATCTGACTATATGCCATTTATTATGTTCTGTCTTGGGCACTTGATTAGGAAGGAAGAAAGGAAGGGAGCAAATATTTCTATAGTACCTATATGCTAAAACATTGTACAAATATGATCAAGTGACAGATCCTCACAACAACCCTGGGAGGTAGGTACTATTATTATGCCCATTTTATAACTGAGGAAACTGAAGCAAAGATTAAGTGATTTCTTCAGGGTCACACAGCTAGTAAAGGTCTGAAATCACATTTGAACTCGTGCTCCTCCATCACAGATAAACTGAAAAATGGCTAGATGAGGTTTCAAAGAGAATAAACAGTAAATAATCTTGAATTTATGCCCTATGAAGACTGGGTAAAGATAAAGGAAAAGGGATGCATAGCCTTAAAAGGGGAACACTTAGAAGAATCATTTTATCATATTCAAGTATCTGAATGGCCATCCTATGGGTTAAGACTATTTGTATCTAGAGGGCAGAACTGGAAGTAAGGGAGAGGGAAATCCATGTTGTGTGAAAAGTAAATCTTCTTGGAAATTGCAGCTATTCAAGAGTGAAATGGGTTGCTTCAGGCAATAGGGGATTTCTTTCACACTGGAAGTCTTTAAGCAAATGATAGATAAACAGTCGATCAAGATTTATCTACAGGCAAAAATCAGACTGAGAATATCAGGAGGGCACTGGCATTAAGTGGGATTGGGAAAGGTTTCTTGAAGAAATTGAGAGATTAGCTGAGATTTGAAGGAAACTGGAGGTGAAGATGAGGAAGAAGAGAGTTCCAAACATGGGGGAAGAGTCAGAGTTCAGAAGTGCTCCCCTTCCCCCCCATCTTCCACTATTATTCTACAGAGTCTATGACCAGGCACAAGGAACTGGAGACTCAGTCACAAGATTTGTGTGACTTTAGGCATCTAAACAACCTCTGTCTTCATCCCTTTCTCCCTTTCTCCCCCTCTCCCAGCATCTTTAAACTAACATTTTCTCACCTGGAAGAGGCTGATTTTAAATCCAGCTCTCCGACTCTAGCCCTCATCTAGAAAAGAGTCCAGAGAGGAGGTATGGTTTGCTTAACACAGCTGAGAAATAACTCCTTAATTTGGAATTTTGGTAATTGGACTGGACAGAAGCCTTAACCCTAACCCTTTCCACGACATCATGCTAAATTTTACTGTATGTTAATAAATCTTTGCCAGAATTAACAAGAAACCAAAGTCATTTAATAATACAAACAGAAATTGATTAGTATGAAAAATAAAGACATTAAAGTGATTGCAGTATTCAGATTCACACTGCATATTTCCATTGGATTGGGCTATATTTGACATAGAAATAACTTCCAATAGTGTGAATTCAAATACATGCAGCCACTCCAGGAGAGTCTTTATTTGCACTAATTGAAACTTCACTGTAAATCAATGATGAATTGCATCTGTAAAATGAAAGAATTGTACTAGATCAGTGTCAACTGAAATAGAAAAAAAATGAATCCCTATTCCTGTGGGGGCCATACAGTGACTTTAAAAACCATATATTAATATTACTTATATTCTATTGTATTTCTCTTTATTTTGGAAATTTTAATCTGGTTAGGGCTATACTTGAAAGTAAAATATTTGATACTTATGATCTAGTTCCCTTCCATTTCTTAATTCAATAAGTTTTGCTTCTTTCAAGTAAATTCAGTGACCTAGAACATTGGCTAATATGAGTCTTTTAAGCTATCACCCCAGACACCATAAATAAGAGTAATAGAAGGGGGCAGTTAGGTGGTGCAGTGGATAGAGCACCAGCCCTGAAGTCAGGAGGACCTGAGTTCAAATCTGGTCTCAGACACTTAACATTCCCTAGCTGTGTGACCCTGGGCAAGTCACTTAACCTCAATTGCCTCAGCAAAAAAAAAAAAAAAAAAGAAAAGAAAAAAAAAAGAAAGAAAGAGTAATAGAAGGTAATGGATTTTAATTCAATATAAGAGAGGAAAAAAACTTCCTCACAAGTGAAATGTGCTGCCTCTGGAAGTAATGAGTTCTCTTTCATGAGTAATCTCAGGGTCATCAGTTAGAAGTTGAAAGAGGTCTTAAAAGTCCATCAAATATGGACTCCAGAGCAAGGATAATTCTTTCTATAGGTGAAGAAACTAAAGTTAGAGCTGTCTAGCCCAAAGTCACATGACTAACTAATATCAAAATTGGCATTTGAAGTCAAGTCTTCCTGATTCTGTCAGGCTCTCTATCCACCATGATACATTGGTCTTCAAATGGTAGCTGCATGACCACTTGTGGGGAATGATATAGACCTGTGCTTTGATCACTGCAGTTCTCTCCAGACCTAAGCCAATCATTCTATGATTTCATAACAATGATAAACACCTCAATCATTTGTACACACTTCCATGTTTCCAAAGCACATCAAAAAGATTTTAAATCAGTTTGTCCTTGTTAAACATCCCCTATGGATAATTGGAACACTGGTGTACTATTAGTGTAGTGTGCACTGATCCAACTATTCTGAAGAACAATTTGGAACTATTCTGAAAGGGCAATAAAAATGTGCATACCCTTTGATCCAGCAATACCACTACCAGGTCTGTATCTCAAGGAGATTATGTAAAAAAGGAAAGGACCCATATGTACAAAAATGTTTATATATTTATACAATTTTTATTAAAGCTTTTTATTTACATAACATGTGCATGGGTAATTTTTCAACATTGACCCTTGCAAAGCCTTCTGTTCCAAATTATGCCCTCTTTCCCCCCACCTTCACTTCTAGATGGCAGGTGGTCCAATACATGTTAAATGTGTTAAAATATGTGGTAAATCCAATATATGTATACATATCTATACAGTTATCTTTCTGCACAAGAAAAATCTGATCAAGAAGGAAAAAAAGGCTGAGAAAGAAAACAAAATGCAAGCAAAGAACAGAAAGAGTCGAATGCTATGTTGTGATCTATACTCAGTTCCCACAGGCCTCTCTCTGGGTGTAGATGGCTCTCTTCAACACTGAACAATTGGAACTGGTTTGAATCATTGTTGAAGAGAGCCATGTCCATCAGAACTGATCATCGTATAGTCCCGTTGTTGCCATGAATAATGATCTCCTGGTTCTGCTCACTTCACTCAGCATCAGTTCATGTCAGTCTCTCCAGGCCTCTCTGAAATCATCCTGCTGCTCGTTTCTTACAGAACAATAATATTCCATAACATTCATATACCATAATTTATTCAGCCACTCTCCAATTGATGGGCATCCCTTCAGTTTCCATTTTCTAGCCACTACAAAAAGGGCTGCCACAAACATTCTTGCACATGTGGGTCCCTTTCCTTCCTTTATGATTTCTTTGGGATATAAGCCCAATAGAAACGCTGCTGGGTCAAAAGGTATGCACAGTTTGATAACTTTTTGAGCATAGTTCCAAATTGCTCTCCAGAATGGCTGGATCCGTTCACAATTCCACCAACAATTATACAATTTATTTTAACATGTCTTTGCAATGACAAAGTGTTGGAAATTGAGGGGAATTGTAGTACATGAATGCAACAGAAAACTATTATTCTATAAGAAATGATGAGCAGGTGGATTTCAGAAAAATCTGGAAAGACCTACATGAACTGATGCTGACAAGTTAACAGAACCAAGAAAACATTGTACACAGTAACTGCAACATTGTGTGATGATCAACTTTGATATACTTTGCTCTATAATGATCTAAGACAATACCAAAAACTCATGATGAAAATGCTAATTCCTATCCAGAGAAAGAACTATAGAGATTGAATGTAGATTGAAACATAATATTTTTACTGATTTTTGTTTTTGTTCTTTCTTTCTCCTGGTTTTTCCCTTTTATTCTGATTCTTCTTTCACAACATGACTACTGTGGAAATGGTTCTTTAAAAAAACTCTTCTTTGGAAAACTTGTTTTCACAGATAATCTTAATTAGTGATAAATTTACTAAGTAAAAGAAAACTTGAATCCAGCCTAATCAGCAAAATTCCAAATTAAGGAGTTGTTTCTCAGCTGTGTTAGCTTAAGCAAACCATATCACCTCTCTGAACTCTTTTCTAGATGAGAGTTTTTGGTGTTATCTACCTCAAGTGCTCCAGGCCACAGAGTTAGCAAGGTATCCACCATTTCCTCCAGCACAGGTATAAGAAAATTTACTTCCTGTCTTTAAAGAAATAGAGTATTAGGAATATGGAATTCTGCATATGCAGTAAAACTCAGTACATGTTTTGGGAAGTTTTGCTGGACACCTTTTTCTTCTCCCCCTTTTTTCTACCCCATTTTATCCTTTAATATAAGGGACAATTAACTGTATAGGGGATGGGGATATATTATAAAGTAAAGGTGATATAAAAGATAAATTCTTATAATAATTAAAATTTTTAAATTACTTGCAGAAAAATATTTGTAGCAGCACTTTTTGTAGTGGCAAGGAATGGGAAACTAAGTGGATATCCATTAGTTGGGGAATGTCTGAATAAGTTATTTTGTATGAATGTAATAGAATATTATTGTTCTATAAGAAACAATCAGCATGATGATTTCAGAGAGGCCTGGAGAGACTTACATGAATTGACACTAAGTGAAATGAGTAAAATTAAGAGAACATTGTACACAGCAACAAGATTATGTGATGATCAATTGTGATGGACTTGGCTCTTTTCATCAATGAGGTGATTCAGGCCAATTCCAACAGACTTATAATGGAGAGAGCCATATGCATCCATGAAAAGGACTATGAGGACTGAATGTAGAGCACAACATAGTATTTTCACCTCTATTATTGTTGTTTGTTTTTTGCTTTCTAATTTTTTCCCTTTGATCTGATTTTTCTTGTGCAGCTTGATAAATGTGGAAAAATATATAAAAGAATTGCACATGTTTAACATATATTGGATTATTTGCTGTCCAAAAGAGAGAGGAAGTGAGGAGGGAGGGAGAAAAATTTGGAACACAAGGTATTGCAAAGGTCAATGTTGAAAACTATCTATACGTGTATTTTGAAAAATAAAAAGCCATTACTATAAAAAATAAAATAAATAAAAATAAAATACTTGTAGAATTGAACTCAATTAATATTCTGTCTTCAAAAGAACTCCTACCTGTCCACACACAACAAATTTGTGCTTTGGTCTCTGTCTGTCTGTGAAATTCCATTTCAAAGTTTCTAATATAGAAAAATAAAAATAGAAACTCAACGGGTTGTCAATTATGAATTAAGACATTTTGCTGGGAACCTCACATTTTGCTGATGTTTTATTTAATAGTAATCCAGGTTCTAGGGAGGTCTCTTTGACATTTGAGGCTCCACTTTTTCTTCCTCTAAAAACTTTGGCCTCCTAACCCTGGGAATATCAATGTACCAAACAAATCCAGGGTCAGGGATTGTTTTTTCCTCTCCAGACCACATTTAGACAAACACTCTTCAGCTCTGCATAACCACTACAATCTTCACAAAACCACTATTGGCCAACAACATGCTAGTTACTGTTTGAGCTGACATGGCTACTCTTGTCTTCCAGCAAGCAGACTGTCTCCATGCTACCAGCCTTGGCACTCAGTTCCATTGGTTCACTCACCCTTTCCAGCTGGGAAAAACTAATTTTCAAATCCCAACACTCTGGGAAATCTAGAGCATGGAGAGGCCTTAGACATTATTAGCCAATACCTTTAATTGTACAAATGAAGAAGGTGGTAACTTACCAACATCACAGCCCAAAAAGATTAGTACCAAGATTTAAGCCCATGATCTTGGAATCCACATCTTGTGTTCTTTATAATATGTACCTGTTGCCCAGACTTAAGTTCAATGCTCTTTCCACTACATGATTCACCAATTCAATCTCTGAGAGATTTTTCAGGTCATTAGGGACCATGTGCTTTCTCACGCATTCAGAAATCCACACATCCCTGGATTTTCCATCCATAAACATTTAAGTGCCTAGGATGGATAATTCTGGTAGCTATGTGGCTTAGTGGACGAGCACTTGACCTGGAGTTAGGGAGACCAGTCTTTCTGAGTTCAAATCTTGCCTCAGACACTTACTAGCTATGTGACTCTGAGCAAGTCACTTAAGCCTGCTTGCCTCAGTTTCCTAATCTGTAAAATGAGCTGGAGAAGGAAATGGCCAACCACTTTAGTGTCTTTACCAAGAAAATCCCAAATGGAGTCAGAAAATGATACAATAACAAAAATGAATTAATTTATTAATTTACTATTATTAGGCATTTATTAAATGCCTATCAGATTCAAAGCATTGGAATACATAGAAAAGGTAAATAGCTCTTGCTTTCAAAAACCTCATTTTCTAATAGAGAGAGACAAAAATACAGGAGAGTTCTTTTGTAAGTCAGATAGAAAGGACCCATGGTCATTAGGCCACAACAGCAAAGCAGATGATAAAGCAGTTTTCTTATTTTATTTTTAGCTCCCCATTGATTAAAAAAAATCCATTTCTGAAGTTGAATCATTTGACAGTGCAAAGGACATGGGTGACAAGAATTTTATTATTCAGGTCTTTAATAGCTGTATCAGCTAAGAAGGGGAACTACAACATTAATAGCAATTGGTTGAAGAGGTTGGTGGAAGGGATGAGAATCTCCATCTTCAGACGAGGCTCTTTCCAAGATGAGATAATTCAGATCAGTTCCAATGATCTTGTGATGAAGAGAGCCATATACATCCAGAGAGAAGCCTGTGGGAACAGTGTGTGGATCACAACATAGCATTCTCTCTCTGTTGTTGCTTGCTTGCATTTTGTTTTCTTTCTCAGTTTTTTTTTCCTTCTTGATCCAATTTTTCTTGTGCAGCAAGATAACTGTATAAATATGTAGATATATATTGGATTTAACATATATTTTAACATATTTAATGTGTATTAGATTGCCTGCCATATAGGAGAGGGGGTGGGGAGGAGGGGAAAATTTGCAAGGGTCAATGCTGAAAAATTACCCATGCATATGTTTTGTAAATAAAAAGCTTTAAATTAAGACAACCCTGAGATACCACTACACACCTGTCAGATTAGCTAAGATGACAGGAAAAGATAATGATGAATCTTGGAGGGGATGTGGGAAAACTGAGACACTGATACATTGTTGGTGGAACTGTGAACGGATCCAACCATTCTGGAGAGCAATTTGGAACTATGCTCAAAAAGTTATCAAACTGTGCATACCCTTTGACCCAGCAGTGTTTCTATTGGGCCTATATCCCAAAGAGATCTTAAAGGAAGGAAAGGGACCCACATGTGCAAGAATGTTTGTGGCAGCCCTTTTTGTAGTGGCTAGAAACTGGAAAGTGAATGGATGCCCATCAATTGGAGAGTGGCTGAATAAATTATGGTATATGAATGTTATGGAATATTATTGTTCTGTAAGAAACGAGCAGCAGGATGATTTCAGAAAGGCCTGGAGAGACTTGTATGAACTGATGCTGAGTGAAACGAGCAGAACCAGGAGATCATTATACACGGCAACAATAATATTACATGATGATCAATTCTGATGGACATGGCTCTCTGCAACAATGAAATGTTTCAAACCAGTTCCTATTGTTCAGTGATGAAGAAAGCCATATTCACCCATAGAGAGACCTGTGGGATCTGAGTATAGACCACAACATAACATTTTCACTTTCTCTGTTGCTGTTTGCTTGCATTTTGTTTTCTTTCTCAGGTTTTTTTTCTTCTTGATATGATTTTTCTTGTGCAGCAAGATGACTATAATTGTGTATACACATATTGGATTTACCATATATTTTAACATATTTAACATGTATTGGACTACCTGCCATCTATGGGAGGGATGAGAAGAAGGAGGGGAAAATTTGGAACACAAGGTTTTGCAAGGGTCAATGTTGAAAACTACCCATGTATATATGTTTTGTAAATAAAAAGCTTTAATAAAAAAAAAGAAAAAAAGATCTCCATCTTCAAGAAAAGTTGATTCCAACAATGATGGCTGCTGAAGGCTGATTGGAAGGATGACCAATGGTCTAAACGCTGTTTTTCCTAGGGTTCTAAGGCCTAGGATCCTAGGCCATCTCCTTCTAAATTTAAAGGATTTGGTGGTTGAGGTAGTCATAGTGTTTTGATATATCTGGAATGTGCCTCTTGGCTTTTCTGCAGGGTTGTTCAGGTTAGATAATAGAGATATAGATATAAATAATGAAATAATTCTTATTCATAAGAAGCTTACATTCTAAAGATCATTCAAAATATTTTTGAAATGCAAGGTATCCCAACATTCCTGAAAAAATTGGCCATCAATCTGATGTAATTCTAGATAGCTCCATATATTCATGTGTGAGCTCTGACAAAATTATGTACACTTTTGTGTATGTGTGTATGTGTGTGTGTGTGCACATAAAGTATTTATATATGAATATGCTCAGCTTTTTCAGAATAATGTCAATGGCATATAAATCTAGACAGAGCTGGTTCAGGCTACATGCAATATTAACTCAACTCCCTCCAGTGATTTTGATGACAGAATAGTCATTCAATAATAATGCTTATCAGTTAATAATTTTTAAAAACCCTAACATTTAATATGCATCCAAGCAGCTTTATCACCTTTAGAACAATATGTTTTTCTTTGTGAAGGGAAGAAAGTAAGGGTTAGGAATAAGAGTAAGACTTTTCTAGAAAAGTCTACTTCCTTTCTAGATCAGATGAAAGATTATAAACATACAGGTCAAACCTTATTTTATTTATACCATTCTTTTAAGAATGTTCTCTTGGAAAATTAAAAAAAAAACTTTGTTACTGTCCAACTTTTGCAAAATTAATTCATGTGGAAGACAAAAAAGAGAGATTAGGATACAGTTTCAAATATTAAATTCAAATGGTGGATTAATGACTTTTATTTCTAAACCCAAGAGGTTGTCTGGAATTTAGGATATTTTTTGAGTAGTAGACACCAGACATAACCAGATGCAGTCGTATTTTGAACGAGCTCAGCACAAATTTAACACCTTGAAAGAGAATATCCATGTTTCTCGTAATACAAACATTTCTTTTTTTCCAGAAAATTTCTCCCCAAGCACAGGGGCATCAGATTAAAAGCAATGACTGAGATTCAGACAACTTGATCTGTGAGTGGGTAGAGCCAGTAAAACAGAAATAAACTATGAAATTCTTCTCCCTATCCCTTTCCTGCCTTCTTGTCCATCAAAGTAATAAAAATGTCACCTTTAAAAACTGTCAAAATGTTTGACTGGGGAATGGAGGGATGGGAAGAGAAGATGGTAGTGGGGGGGAAGCACTCCATCAGCATCTCTGCACATCCTATGATCTGGATTACCAAATGCTTTCATAATGACACTTGTTGAGGTATTTCAGACTGCTCTGAAATCCAAAACTGTCCTGAAAATCTAAGAGAGCAGCAAGAACTGGTTTGTATTCTTTAGAATGAAAGTTGATGATTTGCTGCTTGCTGTTCAGTCATTTCAGACATGTCCAAGTCTTTGGGACCTGTTTTGGGGGGTTCTTGGCAAAGATGTTGGAATGATTTGCCATTTCCTTCTCCAGCTCATTTTACAGATGGGGAAACTGAGGCAAACAGGGTGATTTTTCTCAGGGTTATACAGCTAGTATGTGTATGAGACAGGGTTTTGAACTCAGGTCTTCCTTATTCTAGACCTTTTGCTGCCCACCTAGCTACCTTAGGGCTATTTTAACAGGATTGAATAAGGGAGATGAGAAACTGAGTCCTGTGCAGTTGATTCAAGTTCCAAAGGGGTAAGTGCAAGGACTGGCTTTGACATTTCATTGGTAAAGAGAATTCCCAATGAAGATTGTTCCTCTCCCCAATCCAGGACAGCATTTCCTTGCAATTTATTGTCTTAGAGAATCAAGAAGTAGGTTAAGTGATTTACAAGGGTTCATACAGCCAAGTTATTTCTTTACCCACTATGCAATAGTGTCTTCCAAGCATCTGAAAACTCACTTAAATCTAATAACAATTTGGCAAGAAAATGCTAAAGTACAGAGGTAGTTAGATGGCTCAGTGGCTAGAGCACTGGGAATAGAGTCAAGAAGAGCTGAGTTCAAATATGACCTCAGTCACTCACTAGCTATGTAACAAGTGACTTAATTTGTGTTTGCCTTAATCCACTGGAGAAAAAATGGCAAATCACTTTGTATCCTTGCCCAAAAAACCTCAGAGATGGTACAGGCATGCTATGGTGCATGGGACACAAATGAATGACCAAATAACAATAACCCTAAAGTATTCATAGACTTATAAACCTAACAGTTGAAAAAGACCTCAGGAGTCAAAGTGAATTCTTTTTTTTAATATTGAACTAAATTTCTCTCTGTCTGCCTGCCTGCCTGCCTGTCTCTTGTCTGTCTGTGTGTGTCTGTCTGTCTCTAGGTCTCTTTCTGCATCTGTCTCTGTGCCTCTGTCTCTGTCCCTCTTTGTCTCTGTCTTTCTCTGTCTCTGTTTCTGTCTTCATCTCTGTGTTTCTGTCTATCTGTCTATTTCTTTCTCCCTGCCCCCCCTTTTCCCCCTCCCTCCCTCTCTATCTCTTTATTTCTATCTCTTTGTGTCTCTCTCACTTTTCTCCATATCTGTGTCTGTTTCTTTATGTCTCTGTCTTTGTGTTTCTGTGTGTGTATTTCTCCCTTTCTGTCTCTCTCTGTCTCTCTCTCTGTCTCTCTGTGTGTCTCTGTCTCTGTCTCTCTGTCTCTCTCTCTCTGTCTCTCTCTGTCTCTCTCTCTCTGTCTCTCTCTGTCTCTCTCTCTGTGTCAGTCTGTCTTTCTATATACATGTATGCATATATATGTATATATATGCCTACATATGTGTGTGCATCTTCTATCTACTAGCTATGGGATTTTAGATTTAGAGTTAAAAGGGATCTTGGAAATCATAATATAGATGTGGAAACTGGAGAAACACCAAGGCATTAAGTGATTTTTCTCAAGGTTGCACAAGTAATAAGGGGTATGATTTGAATCCAGGATCTCTTCACTATTCTCTTCACTCTGTTTTCCTAAGACAAAGTGGGACAAATTCAATTCTTTCTCCATCTGACAGCCTTTAAAATAATTAAATATAGTGACTGTGTCTTCTCTGATTTTTTTGGACTTTAGAGTAAAACTTCACATTTATCCCTTTTAAATTTCATCTTTTTCCACTGAGATTCTACTCCAGTGTTTCTTCATAACATAAAATAAACCCATTTAAAATTACATTCTCACACTTTCCTAACTTCAATGTAATTCAAAAGTTCCTAAAAATATTCTGATTGTCTATAACATGCCCAGACCAACCTGAATTAATCTTTTGAATGGTCCTAGATTAACTATGTGAACAAAGCTGCTGAATGTCAAAGGGAGAAGGGACCTTACAGTAGCTCTAATCCATTACCATCCTTTATTTTATAACTGAAGAAATTGAGACTTGAAGAGTAAAAATGACTATGTTAAAGGTCATACCTTAAATGTCAGAACCATAGCTATTAGAAATCCCATTCAATTACTAACTGGACCAGAATCCTGGGACTAACTGTGCTTTGATTCAATTGCTATTTGGACTATTTTTGGTTGTTTAAGGGGAATTATTCACTTGATTGTCTGATCATCTACCAGGGATTCTCATCCTGAGGTCTATAGACTTTTTGGATAATTGTATTTCAAATGAATTTGTTTCCTTCATAATCCAGTGCATTTTGCATTTATGCATTTAAAATATTTTTTCTGAGAAGGGGTTCATAAGCTTCAACATATTTGCCAAAGGGGTTTATGATACACAGAAAAAATATTAAGAACTCCTAATTTAGACTCAGTTAACAAAAGCAGGGGTACACAACAGTCACATCTTTAATCTCCCCTGGGACCAAACACACATTGGTCATCCCTTCTTAATGTGGATCCCAGCAGGAGAGTCTACAAGGTGGTCCATTTAAACCCCACCACCACCACCAGATGCTTTGGGGGTTTGACTGGGGTCTTTGAAGAGTTTCATTCTGCCCTTTAGAGGCTGTCACTCCATCTGGAGCAATGGGAATCTGCCTAATTATAAAAAAAAAAGCCTTGTATATTCTAAGACATTCCTCAGAAGCTATAAACCTCCAGACCCATTGGAAAATTGTGAAAAAGGGGAAGTTTTTCTTTCCCCTCACCTAAAAACTTACTTTTCCTTCCCAATCATCTCTATCCCATCTAATCTGTGTCTCCTCCTTTTCTTTCTCTCTTGTGGCTCTTAACTAATCCTTGCTAAAGTCTTAACTAATAATAAAGGTGTTAGCTAATAATTAAGGTTTTAGCTGATAAAGAAATTAATGTTTTCCCCCTTCTCTCTGGAGAAACTTAATGTTTTAAAAGAGAACTCTTTTAAAGACCCCAAAGAATGATGCTGTAATTCTTTATATGTAAAGAATGAAGAGGCAGCTAGGTGGTGGAGTGGATAGAGCATCAGCCCTGAAGTCAGAAAGACCTGAGTTCAAATTTGTGCTCAGACACTTAAACATTTCCTAGCTGTGTGACCCTGGGCAAGTCACTTAACCCCAATTGCTTCAGAAAAAAAAAAAAGAATGAAGCTGTCAAATAACAGGAGATACAAAGGAATCCATCCAATCACTTCATGTACTTCACCTGATCATAAAATCTGTCATGTCTATAAAACATGGCATTCAGATAGAAGGAATGATTGATGCACAGAATTTGGAGCCATAAATTTCATAAAATGTTAGTTCTAAGAAGATCATAGAAATACCTCCATTTAATGATTAATGAAAATAAGAACCGAAAGCAGAATCAAGTCTGTAGCTCAGATCTCATAGTTCTCCCATCAGTTTCACTGAGCAATAAAGTAATATTGATTTCTTTTTAGTAATAATTCCCATTTGTCTAAAGGTTTACAAACTGCTTTCCTCAGAACAACCCTGGGAAGAAGAATTATTTTCCAGATTTTTACAGGTGACGTCAAAGATTGAATGGTTTTATCCAAAGTTCATGTCTACTAACTCCTAGTTCTTTCATACACTATGATGTCAATTTTTCTTAATTTTTTTAAATTAATACTCCCATCATATTTTGGGGACTTTATTATCTGAATCAAGGATTCTTCATCTTTTTCTTTTTCTCATGGAATCCTTTGTCATTCTAGTGACACTTTCTCAGTATCATGTTTTTAAAGAATCGAAGAAAATGCTCAATTTCCATTAGGTAGTAGTGAAAATAGAAATGTAATTTTTCCCCATACATATTTATAGTCCCCTCTCCCCTGAAAGCTATATTCATGAACTCTTTGAGTGTCAGTGGTCTCCAAGTGAAAGACCCTTGAAAAACAAATCCTTTCAGGAATCAATATGAGTATGCTTCAACATGTCATGATTCAACCTACACTTCCATCCCCTAAATGATAAAAAAAAAAAAAAGCTCAATATGTCTGAGCAGAAGATCCTTTGAACAGGTCCACCAAGAAGGAGTCATTTCCTGTTCTAGAATGGGGTGGGAAACCCAAGCAACTTCTTCCTATCACAACCCACCCACAGCCCAAGACCTTGCCTTTGGTGGAGTGTGGGCAGCTTGCCCATCTGGATTACCCCCTTCCTTACCCAGGAGACCTGTGAAAGTGAACAGTCTGGCCAGGACGGGGAAAATCTTGGCCCGGCTTCATTTTGTGAAAGATTCCCACAATCGGCTGATGGATGGGCTGCCAGGAACATGTAAACGAGCCAGTGCAGCCTTCCCAACAATAGGCTCCTGTCGCCAAGAGCCCTCCCCTGGGGAAGCCTGGGCTATGCCCAGGTGCTCTCTGCTCTGGGCTCCCTGTCAGAGGAGCCAAAGCGGACAATGACACTCTGGGTCACAGATGCTGAATCTGTCATGAAATGTTTAAAACAAACAAAAAGAAAAAAGGACAGCTGTTGTGTTTTTTTTTTCCCTGAAGTCCCTTTTATTGCCCTTGCAAGGGGTAACCTGGAAATATCATTGGAACAGAATCAAGCTATAAAGCTTGACCAGGAGATACTAGGAAGGCAGGCCTGCTGTGGTCATGTTGACTTAAACACTGGGTCATTTTTGAGATCGACCGGGGTGTCCCCTCCCTGGGCCCTACACATGGGACAGTAAGGGACTGGTAGAACAGAGGCCAGGAGGTGAGTGATCTCCCTGCTGACAGCTTTGTTGACCTGCCGCCCTGGCTATTTTTATAGAACCAGGTTATCTCTAGTGATGTAAACAGGCCCTTTCAAGCGTGATCATGTCACTTCCATGGCCTGGAAGCCAGAGCCTCTGCTCTGCAGAGCTATGAGCTACAACATCAGCTGTTTCCAGTTTTCACGGGTTGATGTCACTTGAGCAGGCCTATTGGATTAGGCAAAGTAGGTGGCCACTCAAGGGAACCGATTCCAGGGGCCCTGCAAAAAGGCTCACTCATTAAACTGTGACAAGCTCTGAGATCCCCTCAGCTTCTTAGGAAACACATCAGCCTCTTTAGGGAAAGTATATGGTGCTACAAGCATTGCTGTTATGTGAAGTGGCAAAAGAAAGTGTCTCATGTGACCTGAAGCTATCAGTGAGTTTCTTTCTTAAAAGGATTAAAGGGTGTTTATGAATGTATTTCCTTAATTGGTTCCTAGATAAAACACTGACTTTGGGATCTGTTTGTTTTGGAAACTTATTCTGCTACTATTGTACTTTCTTTGTTAATATATAGATATAGATAGATATACACTTTGGTAAAACAATAACGACATATAAAGTTGTATTTACATATGTAGGTATTTATGAATACATT
>JAJPUD010000001.1:2007568-2023324 GCA_023553655.1 Myrmecobius fasciatus
GAAGGAAGGAAGGAAGGAAGGAAGGAAGGAAGGAAGGAAGGAAGGAAAGAAAGAAGAAAGGAAAGAAGAAAGGAAGGAAGGAAGGAAAGAAAGAAGAAAGGAAAGAAGAAAGGAAGGAAGGAAGGGAGGAAGGAAGGAAAGAAGGAAGAAAGGAAGGAAGGAAGGAAAGAAGGAAGGAAGGAAGGAAGAAAAATGGGAAGGAGGGAAGGGATGAAGAAGAGGGAAAAAAGGAAGGAAGGAAAAAAGAAAGGAAGAAAAGAGAGAAGGAGGGGGGAAGAAAGAAAAAAAAACTATTATGATTTGCCTGAGAAGGAGGGGTTATGTGAAGAAAAAAGATGAGGAAGACTAGAGAAAGGGACAGGCTAACACCTTTCTAACAACACTCCCTCTACCCTCACCCACACACAAACACAAACATACCACAGATATTGCTTGCTGGAAGCCCGTTGAATTTTTATTTATTTATTTTTCTCCCAAGGAAAGCACACCATCCTACCATTTGGTTAGCCAACCGTGTTTTATTGCATCCTAAGTCCTCAGCCATAGCAAACACCACAACGATTTTCCGTACAGTGTCCATTAAAGTGTTGCCAACCACTCATTAAAAGTTCCAAAGGCTGGTAGGAAGCCTGTTCATACCTGATGCTGAGATGATGGTGTATGGCTTCCTTGTTGGATCGTCTCATCCTTTATCAGCGACTGGAGGGGAGAAGCAGCAGGTAAATGTGATTTATGGTCCTTCTTTCCCAGTGACACGGGACAAAAATGAACCTCTTAGATTTTACTTTGCACTCATGTATCCATAATATTCTATCTACAGAAATGATTCCATACATGTTTTCCATGTTTCTCAGCTCACACTTCCTAGCATCTTCCATTTTACCAAACTTCACAAGAACCCTGTGAATGAATGTGAGAGTATCACTGTCCCCATTTTCCAGATGGGAAAACAGAGGCCAAAGAAGGGAAGAGATTTGCCCAATATTACTTAGTAAGTTTCATCCCAGTCCTCACACCAACATCCTCCTGCCTACCCTTCTAAGCGTTAATGGGATAACGTGGAGAAAACCCTTACAAATCCTCAGAACAAAAGGGATGTCTGCAAATGCTATTATGGATATTCTGACACCTGTAGAATTTGACAAATAAAAGAAACCTTTGTCTAACACTCTCATCTTAAAGATGCAGAAAGTAGGTCCCAGAGGGGTGAGAGGTGAAGTGATTTTTTTTTATACTGTGAGTTCCTGTCTCCTTGGTCCCTTGAGCCTCTCCAGATTCGTTTTAAGCAATGTATTCCCCCTCCAAAAAAATGTCAGCTGGATTAAGGAAAACCTACATTTCAAATCTTTCTGGACTTCAGTTTCACCATCTGTAATAATAAAGGGTCTTGGACTAAAATACTTCATGGGCACTACCTAGCACTGACATTTTGGGTTCTGAGGTCACTCAGTCAGTCAAGCATACATTAAGTGCCTATTATGTGTCAGGCAGCGTGTTAACTGCTAGCTAGACAAACTAGGCAAAAACAGTCCTTGACCTTATCTAATGGCAAAGATAACATGCCTATGAGTATGGGTCAATAAGATATAGACAGGATGAAGTGGAGAAAAATCAACACAGGGGAGAGACCAGCTTTGACATTCTTTGGAAGGGTTTTTCACTGGAGCCCAGTGTTTATTGAGAAATTTCGGGGAAAATCTATGAGCTTGAAGAAGAAAAAAAAATCATATCCTTATTTTCACTAGTCTTTAACTGAAATTTAATATTCCCTTTGATTAAGAATTTTAAAAGATAATTCTTCCCCAGATTGCCAAAGGGGCTCATGGTCCAGAAAAATTAAGGAGCCTTGTTCTAAAGAGTTCATTCCGGTTCTGACATTCTATGTTCTTAGTGCCTTTGTCGCTCTGAAATTTTGCTTTTTAAAATCCAACTGGAATACTCTATGTTCTAAGGTCCCCTTCAGTGAATGCTGAATCAGGCCTTCCAGTCCAGAGATACTAAGGATAGAACAGTAAAAGTTTTCCCAACACCAATTTCTAGACAACAAATAAAAAACAGAGGATGGGAGAGAATTGCCGGAAACATTCCCCACATGGCAGGAATTCACCCGTGTCATTTCCCACTTTCACCTTGGCCGCTTGGTGTTCGGGGATCTCCCTTTGGACCCACATCCAAGCTAGTAAAGGCCAGGATGTGCTGAGATGCCAACTGAGGGGTGGGGGAGAGGGAGAAGGGGAGACTAGCCGCTATGTGCTTATTGAGCGCCAGGAGAAAATACTGTAGTCAGATACTGTGTGATCGCTTTGCCTGTTGCCCAAACTTGCTAGCTCATCATCTGGAAGGCTTTGAAACCTTTTGGACACAGTTTACAGGACACATCCTGTTCTGGCGAGATAAGAAAGAATCCCTAGTTTCTCACCACTGAGCAACCCTTTGGGGAAACGAGCTGGCAGCAAGCTCATAGGAATGTGTGAGCAAGAAGCCAAAAGCTGAAACAGGCTGCCAGGAGGGGAGTCTGAGGTAGGACCCACTTGAGCTCCATCTGCTCCCCAATGAACCTTGACACACTTCAGGGCCAGTTCTTCCTTCAGAGGGTGGGAGAGGGTAGGGGACTGGCAGGGGGAATATCACTCACCTGTGACCTTTTGGAAGGGCTTGCCAAAACAAACATTTACACCAGAAGTTCTTCTTAGCCTGGGTTCCCTGAATTTGTGAGATGTTTTGTAAAATAAATACTTCTTGATGACTATATTTCAATAGAATTGTTCTTTTTTATTTTATACATCTATTTATATTTATTTATTATATTTATATTTATATATTTATAATCATTTATACATGATTCTGGAAAGGTGTTCATGGGCTTCACCAGCCTATCAAAGGGGTTCCATGACAGAAAAGAGGTTTCTTTGGACATGGCTAGTCTTTAAGACCAGGATGAGATGTTGGATTGAGTTTTAAGCCAATCTCATTCTCATTAGCCCCCCAATAGGTACTAAACCAAGCCCAAATTGGTCATTGTTTGGGTACTGATTGACTCAGACTGAATGTAAATAGCAATAATTTTTTCTTTGGCCAGAAAACCTTTCTCTATTTATTTATTTAGATTTGGAGGGGAGAACTAGGGGAAAGATTTTTTTTGCTACCTAGCCTTAATCACTCAATAGGTTCAGCATCAAACTTAGACCTGTTGATAGACCTTAGTATAAAAAGGACAAGGTCTTCCACTGCATCCAGGGACATCTCCAGTTATCCTGATCTACATCTGGCCACTGGACCTAGATGATTCTAGAGGATAAGAGGGGAAGATGACCTTGCAAAGCTCCCCCTCACTTATATCCAATTCCCTTGCATGTCATGATATCACTTCCCTGATGTCCTGGTCCTCTTCAAGAATGAAAGATAAACAACAATATGTGTCTAGGCTAGACTGAGTATTATAATGTGAAATGTGCTGAGTAATTCAGGGGAGAATTCTGTTGAGATCAATTCTCCAATATTTATTACTTATGTATGTGACCCTGAACAAGTCAATTTCACCATCATGAGACTCAGCCCATTCATATGAGTCTGTGAAGCTGTGAGAAAGTTTGATCTAATTCATCTCAAGAAGAGTTATTTTGGAGCAAAGTATTTTGTAAAATGGATGGAATTTGAGAAAGGATTCTATTTCATTCTGGAAACTTTGATTTAGAGTGATATGGATCTATAGAGAGCATTTAGTCCAGCCTCCATTAAAATGTAATCTCCTTGAGGCCAAGGGCTATCTTGTTTGGTTGTATTTGCATGCCCAGGACTTAAAAGCTTGCCTGACACATAAAGTTTAATAAATAATCTATCAATTTATCTGTATGTCTATTCATCCATCTATCCACTATACATTCATCCATCCATCTATTTCTCTACCTGCTATCTTTTTTCTTTCTACCATTATGGGAAAATAAGCACCAAAGATTTTAAATGACTTGTAGAGTTTTACACAGAAAAAAATGGAATTATTTAAAATTTAATTAGAATTCATATTCAAATAATCTAATTCCAAAGCTCAAACTCAAATAATCTAATCCCGAAGCTCAAACTCAACATAGTCTAACAAAAATTCATTAGAGTCAACATTTATTGAGTACCAATTAGAGGCTGTGACAGAAGGGGGATAGGGACATGATCTATGGTTAACTTGATAAAGAACTCCTAGATGAGGAATTGCCTTGGATCAATGTAGGTCAGCCCCTTTTTTACAATTTATAGTCTTAAAGAAAAGTTGTGACTTGACAAGGTCACAGAGCCAGTATGGGTCAGAAGTGGCACTTGACCCCAGGTCTTCCTGACTTTGATGGCACTTCTCTATTCACTATCATGGCCATCTCTCTGAAAGCAAAATTGAAAGATTAATAAATCCTCAAAAATCTTAGCACCTAAAAGAGAATGTGTAAAGATAAGTACAGACTAAAGGGTTGAATAAGATGTACAACAAAGAATCAAAAGGTTTTATGTAAGTTCTGAAAGGGAAGAAGGATAGAAATCAACTCTCATTGATCAAATTAAGGAAATCCTCTATCCTCCCCAAAATGGATGGGAATAGGAATGAAAGAAGTAATGTCAGTAATAATGTGAGGAAAGAGGAAAGGAAAAAGGAGAAGGGAGGGGAAGAGAAAGGAGGAGAGAGGAGAAGAGAAGAAAGGGTCTATTAACAGAAAGGAGAGTTGTTCAGACTGGCTAAAACACCAGTACAAAGTCAATAAACAACATTCCATTATTATAATAGAGAAGCTAAATGAGCCACAAATTTAGGAAAATAATGGTTATCCAAGGTAGAAACTAGATAAATAGATTCTGTGTGTTTCCCTGATTTCCCTCTTTTCTCTCCACCTGTTTGTGGTTTACTGCCTAATTAACAACAATGAGAGAATGAGAAGAGAATTTGTTTCTACTTGTTGTTTGTCCTTCATTCTCAGAGGACCATGACATCCAGAAGATGAGAATATAGTATGCAAATGAATTGGATTGAAGTGAGGGGGGGCTGTGCAAAGTCACCAGTCTCACTTTCTTCTCTAGAGCCATCTGGGTCCAGTGGCAAGATATAGATCAGGAGGACTGGAGATAGTCTAATTATCAAGACACTGTCAAATGCCTTTCTTCGAAATTCCATGGAATCTGTCTGGAAGTACTTCTTCAAAAGTTCCTAAAGACCTGGTAATTGTTTATGTAGCTCTAATGAAGTGTGAAGTGTTCTAATAGCTATCACTTAATGTCTACTAGATGGCTATTTTTTTATCTGATGGTGAATAGTTTTGAAAAAACAAAGAGAGAAGAGAGTCAAAAGAAGTTTGGTCTGCATTTTAAAAAAAGACTAGTACAATGAACACCCTTATCATTCACAACAATGTAGTGAACATCTAATATAGAACTTTGAGGTAAATATAATAATTTTGAATGTGCCATTTAACATGGGAAAATTTCATGAGAGGAAAAGACATCTCAATCTTCCCTGGGCCATCCAATTTGACTCTCAAAAGGTTTTTTTTTTTAAGTTTTAAAAGGGAAATAAAGTTATTATTAATCATATGATTGGAGTCATAACTAATTTGTAAAATTTGTTAATTCCTGAGATGTAAATATTCACCCTGAAATTTTAACAATCAGCTCTCCCAAGACTCTCCATTCAGCTCCATCCAACATAACCTTGCTTAGAGGCCACCTAAGTTCTTGAAGGTATAACAGTCAAGAACTAACAAAAGCAGGTTGTATGATATCAGAAGGAAGGCAAGTCAAGTCAAGTTTGGAAAGGATCTTCACCAAGAGCTAGATACCAAGGAATTATTTTTTTTCTGACCATAGTCATTCATGAAACTATCTCCATGTGACAGAAAGGGGTTTCTACCTGTATCATTCCCGGAAATGTCCACATGGTGACATCACTGGCCTTTCAGCATATATAAAACTACATTGAAAGAGAGAGATAAGTACCTTAATTATCCATTTCAATGTCCTAGTGTGGATATAATACAAAGTTCCATCTCTCACATACATAATCCTTCAGTGCAGTTCACATACTCAAACAATAATGGACCATGACTATTAAATTTATTTTTTTTGGTTCAGATCTATTAAGAAAATATCCTCTACCAATTCAGATTAACAACTCTTCTGCAATCATAGCTTATAGAAGCACATCTCAGCACAGTGCCAGGGATATAGTAAGCACTTCATAAAACCTAATTGACTGACTGACTAGTTTTGCCAAGGTCACTGAAAGCTGAAGTTACTTGTCCCCAATCATGATATCACAATGTGTTTCACCAGAATAATTTATACTCAGGTCTTCCTGACTCTAAGGACTGCTCCATCTTAGAATGCCAAGCTCACCTAGAACACCCATTAGTCTTCTTTTTGTGGTTCTCCCCCATCAAGAGTCCAAACAAAATAATAGAAAAGAAACTGACCCAACATCTGGTGACATCTTGAAGGCAGAATGGTCAAGAAGGACACAATCACAGAAGGAAGTAAGTCTTATAGGAGCAGGTGGGTGAGGATAGGAGAAAAGGGAGGAAGAGCTGGAAAAAGATCGAGGAGCAGGGAGAAGATAGAGAAACAGAGGGAGAGGAAAAGAAAGAGAACAAGGGAGGGGAAAAGGGAGTAGAAAGGACTGGAAAGAAAGGGAAATGGAGAGGAAAGAGAGAGAAAGGGAGAGGCTGACAGACAGAAAGACAGAGATAGACAGAAACAGGGACAGAAAGAAGAAAGATAAAGAAAAGAAAGAGACAGAGAGGGTGAGAGAGAGAGAGAGAAAGAGAAAGAAAGAGAGGGGTAAAGAGGGGAGACAGTAAGAGAGTGAAGAGAGAAAAAAAGAAGGAAATGGGGGACAGAGAGGGAGGACTGTTGAGAAGGTGGAATAGAGAGAGAGAGAGGAGAGAGGGATGCAGAGATAGAAAACAGAGACAAAGAGACCAATTCTTTTTTTTTCATTTCAGTTGCTAGCAACTACAAACTTTAAAAGATTTATTGTTTCATTTTTAAAAAGAAAAAGACAATTGTAACTTCCAAATTTAGATGATTTGGTTAAGTCATTTCTTTAATCCTCAATAAAATTTACACACAACTTAGATATGAAGGAAATCTTTTCAGAGATATCTTTTATTGTATAGATGAGAAAAGTATTGATAAAATGTTATAATAAAAAAATTGGGTTGAGAGTGGGAGAAATGAGAGGAAATTTAAATCAGATCTTAAAACACCATATACTGGTTCTTTCTATTACACTCCATTACTTATATAGGACATCACTGGTCTAAATGATCTGAAAGACTCTTTTAACTCTAAATATTAAATGTTTTTTATGACTTACCAAAACCAGATCATTGTTTATAAAAAGAACTCTCTTCAACAGAGAAGACTACAATGTAGTTCATTCCCAAGGAGAATTGTAAGGACCTTCATTGTGATTAAGAAAGCTGGTCTTTTTTTCCTAACACACTCAGATCTACCTTTATGTCTTTCTTTTACCACTAAGTCTGTTCAGTGAGGTTTAATCCTCAACTCTGTGCCACAAACATACGCAAGTTCCTTTCTGTGTTCACCATAGATGCCAGGGACAAAGGAACCTGAACCTACGAGTCCCAAGAATTGAGACAGTGCTTTAACATAAGATTTTCTCCTCCATCCAGAAAATAATTCCCTTTTATAAACAGTAGGGAGGGAGTTAGATGGGGCAAGAACATGGCAGCTCCCTCTTCAACCCCACCTTGGAGCATCTTAAGATCACAGGACTAAAAGTTAAAATTGATCACAGAGGTCATTTGTCCAATATCCTTTATCTTTTTTCTTGTACATACGATTTTTCTTGCACAACAAGATAAATGTGGAAATATGTATACATATATTCGATTTGTCAAGTATTTAACATAATTAACATGTAGTGGACTTCCTGCCATCTAGGGGAGAAGTGGGGACTGGAGAGAAAATTTGTAACAGAAAGCTTTGTAAGGGTCAATGTTGAAGAATTACCCATGCATATGTTTTGCAAATAAAAAGCTTTAATTTAAAAAAAAAAAAAAGAACTTCATGGTGCAGAATTGTCCCAAGATTATGTAGGTAGGCAGTCTGCCAATTATCAATTATTATGTGCCTAATATATACCAGGCACTGTGCTAACAGCTGTCAAGCACCTCAAAATGTAATGGAGGACATAGATCAGAACTTAAAAAACCTGATTTCAAGTTAAAAATCAGAAGTCAGAAGTCAGATTGAAGAACCTGGATTCAAATCTCTATGGGATAGCTAGGATAGCTTTTGAATAAAGGTCCTGGAGTCAGGAAGACTAATCTTCCTGAGTTTAAATCTAGCCTCAGACACTTACTAGCCATGTGACCAAACTGTTTGCCTCAGTTTCCTCATTTGTAAAATGAGCGAGAGAGGAATGGCAAAAACACTCTAGTAAGCCAAGAAAATCCCAGATAGGGTCACAAACAGAAAATGACAGAACTGAAATGAGCTTGAGAAAGTGGCTTATGTTTTCTGGGCCTCCCAGTTTCTCTGACTCAGAATTCAAAAACAATAATCAAATAAATATATAACATGAGAAATAAAGTCCTACATGAAACCCTTAGCATTTAATAGAATAGTACCAAATGAATTATCCAATGATAAAAGAACACTGAATGTTTTTGATCAGCGTGATTTACCTTGTGAAACCTTTTGTGGTCTTCCCGTTATGCTGCTGTACCATGTTCTTTTTTGGAAGAAAGGGACACAGTCTAGGTTATCCTTTCTGACCACCATGGACTCTGAAAACAGAGCAGTCATACAGGTAGCAAGTGGAAGAACTAAGATTTGAACCTAAATTCTTTTTTTAAAAATTTTTTTATTAAAGCATTTTATTTGTATAACATATGTATGGGTCGTTCCCCAGCATTGATCTTTACAAAGCTTTCCATTACAAATTTTACCCCCAGTCCCCTCCCCTCCCCTAGATAGCAGGAAGTCCATTACATGTTAATAATGTTGAAATACTTGACAAATTGTGCAAGAAAAATCCTATATACAAGGGGGAAAAAAAGAAAATCAGAGAAAGGAAACACAATGCAAGCAAACTTCAATAGAGAGCATGAAAATGTTATGTTGTGGTCCATATTTCATATCCCTCTCTCTGGGTGTATATGGTTTTCTTCAGTGAACATATGGTTTTCTTCAGTGAACAGAACCTAAATTCTTAAACTTAAGCTTTAGAGCAATCTGAGAACACAGTTGTTTGATCAGAGGAGACAGCCCAAAAAAGGATCCCAACGATGGACACTTCATGGATGGGTCTCTGTAGACACCTCTACTGAAATTATCATCTGAGGAGATTTCTGGTATAGAGGGAATCGTGGTTAGGCCAACCAGATCTAGAAAATATATCAGAGCTAAAGCTAGGAATTTCTTTGCCTAGGAAAAATTCAGTCCAGACAGGAGAGGTATTCAAAGTTTGGTTCCCCCTGGGTACAGTCACACAGAAAGGGATGAGCCTATCCATCACAGTCTGGCTGGCATATCTCAAAGCATAACTGGTTCTATCTGACTCCCCAAATCCTAGAAAGAAGTAATATAAGATGGGAAGAGAGGTTCTGTATGGTGATAGAATCATGAACTTAGTGGTCAACTGTGATCCTTTAAAAGACAATGACAATTAAGAGGAAGAAGGCCTCAAGGAGAAAGAGACTGTCCACCACCCACCATCATCAACATCACAGCAATTCCCATCAATACCCTGAGACAAAATTCTGGTTATCTAGTCCCAACTGCAGCTCTGGATTTTGAAAGCTAAAATGTTTTCAATATGATGGCAAATTTCATGGAAATCAAGGCAAGTCAACAAGCATTTATTAAGCACCTACTATGTATCAGTAGTAAATTAAGCACCAAAAAATACCAAAAAAGGCAAAAGAGTCCCAACTCTCAAGAAGCATACAGTCTAATAGAAGAGATGATGTGTAAACAACTATGTATGAGCCAGACATATATGCATGAGACTTCAGAGATAATCTGAGCAGGAAAAAAAACATAAGGATTAAGAAGGATTTCTTTGCTGAAGATGGGATTTTTGCTGAGACTAATAAAGCCAGGAAGCACAGATGAAGAGAGGGTTCCAGGCATGGGGGACAGTTGGGAAAGAATGCTCTGAGCTGGTAGTAGAATGTTTTGTAAAAGAAACAACAAAGAGGTCAGATAAATAAATCCCAAAGCACATGGAAGTGTAGTAAAATCTCTAAATGTGAGAAAGAATTAGATTATTAAAAGCTTTAAAAGTCCAGAAGAATGAGCTCATCGGGCTACCAGGTGCAGAGCCAAGATGGCAGAGTAGAAAATACTGAGTTCCCCAATATTCTCCTCCAAATAGTTTTAAAATAATGCCTTAAATTAAATCCTCAGGTGACAGAGATAACAAAAGGTCATTGGGATATTATATCAGCCCAAGGCAACCTAGGAAGTCAAGAAGGAAAATCCATGGCACTAGAGAGGAGACAGGTCTGGAGCCCACATGGATAAAACACTGGTGGTGGGGCTAAGTAGTACTGTCAGAAGCAATAGTAGCTTTGGGAGTTCTCAAGCAAAAAAAAATGTAAGGGTACTTGGCAACTGGTCAGGGAGAGATTAGAGTATGCCTCTGTACTAGCACCAGACACAGGACCAGATGCTATTTAGTAACTCTTTTTATATGCACTTAAGGAGTAGAAGCCCTGGGGGGGGGGGCAGTATCACTTTTGATATCAAGAGATCGAGGACCCTAAAAAAATAGAATCATTTCTGATCTCAAGGGAGGAGAGATATCAATTGCAATTCCACGGGGTCAGAAACTTTTTCCTAGGTAAGGATCTGAACACAGAAAAAAAAGAGCAGTGACTACACTTCTCAGATCATATAACTTTGGAAACACCAAAAACTTTCAAACACCAAGAACTACCTCTGAAAACAGCAGTTTGAAAAGGCCTGAAGCTTGAGGCAAAGCCCTTCTTTAAACACACACACACACACACACACACACACTATAAATAGATCCCAACATTACACAAAATTCCAATTCAAGAAATAGAGTGGGAAAAGGAGCAAACAACAAAAAACAATTAAAAAATAAAAAGCACTATGGTAACAGGAAAGATCAAGATACAAACTCAAAGACAACAATAAAGTCAAAATAGGCAAAGCCTAAAAGAAAAGTGTGAATTGGACCCAAGCTAAAAAAATTATTCCTGGGAGAGCTTAAAAAAAATTCAGCATCAAATATGGCAAAGGGAACATTGGGTAAATAAATGAAAGCAAGGGAAGAAATTTATGGAAAAAAAACTACTGACAGGTTGGTAAAGGACGCACCAAAAATGTTGAAGGCAATAATAGCTTAAGGAATAGAGTTGGTGAGATGGAGGGAAAAAGACAAAAGCTCACTGAAGAACATAATTTCTTAAAAATTAGAATTGGGGGTTCTAGACATCAAGAAATGCTGAAAGTCAGAAGAATGAAAAAAAACAGAAGAAAATGTGAAATATCTCAGTGGAAGAAAAACTAATTGAGAAAAATAGATTGAGGTAACATAATTTAAGAATTATTTAATTGTCTGAAAGCTAGGATTAAAGAAAGAGCCTAGATCTTATGTTCCAAGAAACTATCAAGGAAAATACCCCTAATATCTTAAAATCAGAGGATAAAATGGACATTGAAAGAATCTACCAATCACTACCCAAAAGAGATTCCAAAATGAAAACTCTCAAGAATATAACAAAATTCCAATGTTTCAGGTAAAGGAGGATATATTGTAAACAATCAAAAAGAAGCAAATATCATAGAGCCACATTCAGGACAACACAGGATCTAGCAGCTTCTACATTAGACTGAAGGGCTTGGAATATAATATTCTACAGGGCAAATGAGCCAGGATTGCAACTTAGAATCACTCAGAAAAACTAAGTATAATGGGGGGCGGGGAGAAAGGAAATGGACATTTAATGAAATTGAGAACTCAGAAGAATTCCTGATTTTAAAAAAAAAATTAGACTAGAACTGAAAAGAAAATTTGACTTTCAAATACAAGACTCAAAAGAAACATAGAAAGATAAATGTGAAAGAGAAATCATAAGGAATTCAGTAAGGTTAAAGTGTTTATTTTTATATATGGGAAGATAATACAGGTATCATCTAAGAACTTTATCATTATTAGGACAGTTAGTATCCTACATAGAAAAAGTTTGGTAGAATGAGTCAATTTGTTGGGATGATGTAAAAATGGATAAGCAAGAAAAAGAGATGTCCTAAAAGAATGGCAAAAGGAGAGGAAGTGTGGGGAAAAACAGAAGGAGAAGGGGGGACAGAAGAGGCACATTAAAAAGTCAGTGATCAGAAGCAAAGCAGACCAGAAGAAGAAGAAGAAGATAAAAAAAAAGAGAGAGGGAGAAAAAATAATCGGAAGAAAATAGCATGAAGTGAAATGTAATTAGTAATCATAACTATGAATATGAATGATACGAGCTCACACATAAAGCAAAAGTAGATAGCAGAAAGGATTGGAAACTAGAATCCAACAATTTGTCATTTACAAGAAACACACTTAAAACAGAAAGACATATATATTGAGATAGGCACTAGAACAGAATGTGATTATGCTTCAGCTGAAATAAAAAAGACAAGGATAATAATCATGAACTCAGACAAAGCAAAAGCAAAAATAGATCTCTTCAATAAGATTAAGCAGAGAGATTACATCTTATCAGAAAGAATCATAGACAATGAAGTAATATCAGTACTAAACAGGGGCACCACATGGCAGAGCATCCCAATTCAAAAGAAAAAAATAATTATAGGAGAAAAACAAAACTATATTAGTGGGAGACCTCAATCATTCCATCTCAGAACTGGATAAATCTAAAAATAAAATAAATGAGAAAAAAGTTAGAGATTAGTAAAACTTTAGAAAAGTTAGAAATGATAGACCTCTGGAGAAAAATGAATGGGAATAGAAAGAAGTATACCTTTTTGCTCAGCTTCACATGCACCTTCCCAAAAACTGATCATGCATTAGCACATAAAAACTTCACAAGCAAAAGCAGGGAAGTAGAAATATTAAATGTACCTTTTTCAGGCCATAATGTAATAAAAATTACATTTAATAAAGAGTCATGGAAGCAGAGATCAAAAATTAATTGGCAACTAAATCTAGTTGTAAAGAATGAATATGTTAAATAATAAATCATAGAAAAATAATTTCATTAAAAAGAATGACAACAATGAATCAACATTGCAAAATTTGTATGATGCAACTAAAAAAAGTACTTTGGAGAAAATTTCTCTCTCTAAATGCATGTACCTATAAAATAAAGAGAAAGATCATTGAGTTGGATGGGCATCTAAAAAAGAAGGAGGAAGAATACATTTTAAATCTCCAAATAACTCCAAAATCCAGAGATAAACTAATAAAATTGAAAGTAAAAATAAAATTAAACAAATTAAGAAGTGGTTTTATGCAAAAAAAAAAGATAAACCATTGTTTTATTTTTTAAAGAACAAATTACCAGTAGCAAAACTGAAAAAAGTAAATATAGCACCAATGAAGATGAAACTAAAATAATAATTAGGAACCATTTTGCTCAATTATATACCAGTAAAACTGAAATCTAAATGAAATGGATATTTTTTTTAGAAAATATAAGCTTCCCAGATTAACAGAAGAGGATATAGAATACTTTTAATAATCTTATCTTAGAAAATGAAATTAAACAAGCTACCAATGAACTCCTTAAGAAAACCATCAGAAACCCCAAGTGAGCATTATATGCAATGGGAATAAACTTGAAGCCTTCTCAAATCAGAAGTGAAGTGAAGATGTCCATTATTGTCACAATTATTTAATATTGTAGTAGACATGTTAGCTATAGCAACAAGAGAAGGAAAAAAAAATAAAAGTAGGCACTGAGGAAACTAAAATATCATTCTTTGCAGAGAATATGATGAAATGATTAAAGAACAGTAGAAAATCAACTAAAAGAACCAGTTGAAGCAATTAACAACTTAGCTGAAGTTGCAAGATATAAAATAAACTCATATTAATTATCAACATTTCTATATAATATGAACCAAACCTAAAAGAAAACGAGAGAAATTCCATTTAGAATAATTGCAGACAACATAAACTACCCAGAAGTGTATCTGCTGAGACAGACCCAAGGATTGTATGAATACAATTACTTTTCACACAAAGATCTAATTGGAGAACAATCAATTGCTCATGAGTAGGCCAAGCCAATATAATAAAAATGACAATTCTAACTTAATTTGTTTATTCAGTACCATACCAAAGTATGAAAGAATCATTTTATAGACCTATAAAAAATAACAAAATTCATCTAGAAGAACAAAAGGCCAAGAACATCAAGGGAATCATTAAAAATGAATGTTAAGGAAAGTGGTCTAGCAGTTTCAAACAATATTTCAAAGTAGCAATCATTAAAACAATCTTGTATTAGCCAAGAAATAGAGTGGTGGGTCAGCAGACTAGGTTAAGTATACAATTCTTAATAGTAAAGAAACCATATTAAGCTACTGTTTGATAAACCCCAAAATCCAAGATTTGGAAGTGAGAACTTAACATTTTGAAAAAAAAATTCTAGGAAAAATGAAAAATGGTTTGGCAAAAACTAGGCATAGACCAACATCTCATACTGCATACCAAGACAAGGTCAGAATGGATAAATAATTTAAACAGCACCACAGGACACATGATGAAAAATATTATCCACCTTCAGAAAGAAAACTGATGAACTCTGATATAGATTTGAGCATACATTTATTTTTCCTTTGTTTGATTTTTTCTTTTGCAACATGACTAATATAGAAATAGGTTTTGCATGACTTCACATGTATAATCAAAATCACATTGCTTGCCTTCTGAAGAAGCAGGGAGGGGTGAAAGGGAGAAAATTTGGAATTCAAAAAAATTTTTAATGATCATTTTTTAAAATTTTTTGCATATAATTGGAAAATAATAAAATAAATAAAAAATATTTTTAAAAGCTCACCAAAAAAAATTGACACCCCCCCTGGCTCCAAGGGAATAAATTTTTGACCACAATAACTTGAAACTGTAAGGTTTGGAGATGTTGAAGCCCAAGTTAGTGGGTTAGTAACAGCACCAGTGAAACTGAAGACCTTTGGAAGCACTGGAAGATATTCTGAGCCAAAGGCAGACAGCCAATCTAGTGGGAGCTTAAAGAATAATATTAGTGCCTTGAATTTGCCCAGATCTTTTTATTTTTTTTTAATCCATTTCCATTTATCATCTCATTTTATCCTCATTTTCAAAACTAGTGGGATGAGGATAAGTAGAAGATATTATTATCCCCATCTTAGAGAAGAAGTAACTAGACACCAAGAGGTTAAGTGATTTAGCAGAGATCACCCAGTTAGAGGCCAGTCTTAGAATAGAACCCAGAGCCCCCCTAGACCTTCTACTATAACACATTAGAATAATTACTTGATCAGCATTGCTAGTCTGATCTATCCCTTGGGAAGGCAAAAAGTTAGGATACTTAGAGGATGAAGCATAATAGTAATGACTCCCACTTACATAGAAATTCCTTTCCTATCCATTATTAAGTTTGTCTAATAAGAGAGTTTTGGTTGGCAGGCTATTTTATTTTACAAATGAAGAAACTGAGTCCCAGAGAGTTGGAATGCTTTGCTCAAGATAACACACACACACACACACACACACACACACACACACACACACACACA
>JAJPUD010000001.1:2023334-2046067 GCA_023553655.1 Myrmecobius fasciatus
ACACACACACACACACACACACACACACACACACACACACACACACAATTGTTGGAGAACTAGGAATAGAATCCAAATCTCTTTCAGTCCCGGATTTTTTCCACAACACCACAGCTGCCTATTCCCACTGAGCCAGTTACTAGTATTATTTTATGCCATAAAAGGAGAGCACAATATTTTTAGAGGATTCAAATATCCATATATAAATAAATCTATCTAATTAGATGGATCTTATCGGCAATGCTATCTTTAGAGAAATTTTTAAATGAATAGCAGTAACACTTCTCTTTGAAGTGTTCTTCTCCCCCCTCCAGAGTTTTTTAGCATAAGGAATAGGATGTGATCATTTGGAGTGGGGACAAGAATTATAGGTACTTAGTCTTTATAGAGGTGTCTGTGCTGTGAGTATATGGAAATTGAGGTCAAAAGTAGAATGACATAGGAAAATGTTCCTTAGACCAAAAGGCAGAAAATTAAATTCTAGTCTCATCTTTGGCATTAACTAACTGAATGAACTTAGCTAAGTCCCATCCCCTTTTTGAGCCTGAATTTAATTTTAATTTTAGCCATAAAATTAATAATGCACATAAATAGCATCTCAAATGCATTATTTCATATTTCCCACTTAATCAAAGTTTCTCTTAAATTAAAAATATTAAGCCATATGTGATCTCAACAGGGCAAAGTACAATGGGACCATTCCTTCCTTATTCCTGGAATCCATGCCTCTCTCAGTGTTGTTAAATTAATTTTCAAGTTCTGGCTACCATATCAGACTACTGGGTCATATTGGATTTAAACTTCCCCCCAGACCTTTTTTCAGATGATTTATTATCTGCTTCTGTTTCTATCATAAGATTATAGATTTAGGGCTAGACTATATAATTGAGTCCAGCCCCCTCTATGAGGAAACTGAGGCTCACAAAGAATAAGTGACTTGGCAAGGGTGGCACAGCCGGGAAATGTCAGAGGCAAGATTGCACCTCAGGTTTTACTGATGCCAAGGGAAATGTGCTATTTAGTAAGCCACATTACTTGTAAAGCTGATTTGTAGTATTCAAGTATAAGGCATGATTTATTATTTTTATAATTTCATAAGGGCAAGGGGAAGGGAATAAGGGAGGGGAAGAAATTTACATAAGTTTTATTATATATTTTTAAAGAATAGAAAGTTGTGTGTAATTTCATGTGTAATTATCTTTTTTATTATACTGTGTTGTAGAAATGCTTGTTTTATTCCATAAATTTAAAATTAATTTTTTTTTAAAATTTTAAATTTTACAAATTGTAAAATGTTATACCATGAGCTGCAAATGGGTTCCAGTCCTGCCCCTGGACTGAACTTGATGGTATTTCAGGAAACTCTGTAATATTGCAAATTGTAAAGAAAGTGCCAACTTGCATTAATAGGGAGTCTCCTCATCAATTAATACTCATGGTATTGAATCAATAGACACAATCCCCATTCTCCCACCCCTCAAAATTGTATGAGACATAACCTATTATAATCTTTTTGCATCTAACATCATTTCCCACTATATTGGTTATCCCTCCTAACTTTGGGTCATCTGCAAGTTTGATGAACCTATACCATGTCATCTTTGTCTGAAATTCTCTTCCTTCTCATGTCCACCTCCACTTCTCTCCACCACCCCACCTCCTGGCTTCCTTTAGATTCTAGCTAAAATTGAATCTTCTACAGGTAGACTTAATTGCTCATTGTGCTAGTATATAACTTGTTTTTACATAATTGTTTAGATGCAATCTCTCCCATTAAACTGAGAGCCTCTTGAAATCAAGGACTGTCCTTTGCTCTTCTTTATATGCTCAGTGCTTATCACAGTGCTTGAAATATACCAAGTGCTCTATAAATGCTTGTTGATTTGACTGATTGTACCTTTATCTAAGTTATTGATTTTAAAAAATGCTAAGAAAAAGGACAGATGTGTACAGCACTTCACTGAAGAACTCATCAAATTGATCACCAATCATGAAAGATGACTCTTTGGATCTATCACCCAGTTCTGAAGCCTCCTGATTGTACTATCATCTTCCTTCTAACTTATCATCTTGTCAGAAGGATCATTGATTTTGATTTTTAAAACCTTGTTAAAATTTAGGTAAACTAAATTAGATTGGCTAAAATGACAGGAAAAGATAATGATGAATGTTGGAGGGGATGTGGGAAAACTGGAACACTGATACATTGTTGGTGGAACTGTGAATGGATCCAACCATTCTGGAGAGCAATTTGGAACTATGCTCAAAAAGTTATCAAACTGTGCATACCCTTTGACCCAGAAGCGTTTCTATTGGGCTTATATCCCAAAGAGATTTTAAAGGAAGGAAAGGGACCCACATGTTCAAGAATGTTTGTGGCAGCCCTTTTTGTAGTGGCTAGAAATTGGAAACTGAATGGATGCCCATCAATTGGAGAATGGCTGAACAAATTATGGTATGTGAATGTTATGGAATATTATTGTTCTGTAAGAAACGACCAGCAGGATGATTTTAGAGAGGCCTGGAGAGACTTGCATGAACTGATGCTAAGTGAAATGAACAAAACCAGGAGATCAATATACATAGCAACAACAAGACTATATGATGATCAATTCTGATGGACATGGTTCTCTTCAACAATGAGATGATTCAAACCAGTTCCTATTGTTCAGTGATGAAGAAAGCCATATATACCCAGGGAGAGGCCTGTGGGATCTGAGTATGGACCACAACATAGCATTTTCATGCTCTCTCTGTTGTTGTTTGCTTGCATTTTTTAACTTTTTAGGGTTTTTTTTCTCTTTTTAGATCTGATTTTTCTTGTGCTGCAAGATAACTATGTAGATATTTATGCATATATTGGATTTATCATATATTTTAACATATTTAACATGTATTAGACTACCTGCCATTTAGGGGAGAGGATGGGGGAAAGGAAGGAAAAATTTGGAACAGAAAGTTTTGCAAAGGTTAATGTTGAAAAATTACTCATATGTTCTGTAAATAAAAAGCTTTAATAAAAAAATAAATTAAATAAAATAAAATTTAGGTAAACTACACCTACATTGTTCCCCAATCTACCAGTCTGGTAACCCTGATTCTCTTACATGTCAATTCCATTTCCTCCCCAGATCATCTCTCTCCTCAAGTAAAGAAGGCACTGTCGAATGTTTAGAACATAGACGTCAAAGATGTCAAGGTCATCCACTACAATCCAGGCCATCAGCAGGTGTCTTGCCTTTTGTTTTCCTGGACTTCAATGACTCAGGAAGAGAATGAAGTTGACTACTTTGTGCAGCTGTGCCCCACTTAAATCTGATTTCACACCCAAGTCAAGACATCACTCATGACATCATTGTTCCTCTTCAAAAATATAGGACAAACAACAACTATCCTCCTTGTACATCTCCATCACCATGTGAGAGAGTTATACTTTAATTGCTCTGAGACTGGTATTACATGATTCACAATTCTAAAGAATCACTGATAATATGACAAAGGAAAAAGGAAAAGGTGGTCATTGTTTCAAGGAGAAGCTTGGAGTCCTTAAGTCAAAGTTCCCAAAAGGAATAGAATATGTTCACTTCTTCCTTTTAAATTATGGAACCATTTCCTTGTCCATCCAGTATGTCTTGTATAGATAAAGGTAGACATAGAGACAGACGAAGATATAGATACACATATAGATAGGTATATGCACTAACTCTATGGATCTTTCATCCAAATCACGTATTATAATGTGAATAACAGCCATTTTTCATCTACTTCTTCATCTACTTGTTTTTTCTTCTGTGGCCAGTTTGGCAGAACTCTTCAGTGATTCTTAATGTCATTTAGGAGTATGTGAAGTGTTCTAGGGCCTAATGAAAGTAATACAATGTGTTCTGCAAAATAGAAATGTAAAGATAACCTTACCTCCTAAAGCAGGGGTTCTTAACTTTTTTGTATCACGGACCCCTTTGATAGTATCCTAGTGAAGCCTATGAACTTCTCAAAATAATGTTTTTAAATGCAAAAAAAATTAAAATATATACAATTACAAAAGTAGCTAAAGGTTGGTTAAAATAATTTGGGGAGTATCCAAGTTTTTGGATCCCCAGAAATCCATGCAGAAACCATGGCGCCCATAGATTCCAAGTTAAGATCCCCTCCTCTACAGAGTATTCTTTTCCCACAAGAATTCATGCTGAATATCATTGCTAACTACGGCAAACACTTTTCATAAAGATCAGTGCCCATGCTTCATGAGTCACTAACATAAATAACCAGAAGGTTATTGAAAAAAGTTCTCTCTTTTTGCATCAAAAAATCTTGAGCATATGAAAGATACTTACTTGGTACAAAGGCATTAAGGCAACATTTTGCACTAGCAAAATAAAAATTTTTTAAAAACATTCATTGTCAATAAATAATAAGAGCATTAGGATCTTACACATATTTTTTAGTCAACTATTCAATTCTAATGATCTGGTCTGATGTAAAAAATCATTTGGAAAAGTCTACCTATTCTCTTTTTCCTATTTTCATCAAAAATGCCCTTCATATTTTTAGCATAATGATGTTGATTCTGTTAGTCATCTTCTTAGGGTGTTATTTTTGGTTACCTCCACCATCTACCCTCTCTGCTTTTAACAGGGTACAACCGGATGCTATTGGAGAAACATGCACAACTGTTGGGACTCTGTCTATACCAATTTGATACTCTCTAATCTCACTAGCTGTATTGTACAGAAACATTTTTATTCTTGATTGACTATATAACACTACCTTGTCCCACCCAATAGCTATTCCAAACTTTCCCTCCTCATATTTAGTACATCACTCTCCCTCTCAGAAAATTGTCATGGCTTCTACTTTACTTTTAAAAAAAGAAGGGAAGGAACTCTATTATAAGATTCCTCCTCCTCCTCTCTATTCTCTATTCAAGACCTCTTTACCTTTTGGGCAGTTTTTTTTTCCTATTGTGTCTCTTCAAAACAATAAGAGATACTTGAGATGAAGGGCTTTTTCTTTCATTGTCTTTGTATTTCCAAGGTCTTTCATATAGTAGGTGCTTAATAAATAATTGTTAAACTGAGTTGAAATGAATTTACAATCTTCCTGTTTGAGCAAAGAGGAAGAAAAGAAACAGCCAATTATTTCTCAGATTTGATCATCCTTCTCCTTCCTCCATGTTTTTTCCTGCATCATTTCCTCATTCTTGTCATGAATTCCTTCATCACATAATATGATGATGACAATAACAACAATAATAATATTTATATAAAACCTACTATGTTCCAAGTACCATGCTAAGTGAATCACAAATATTATCTCCCAACAACCCCATGAGATAGCAGTTGCTATTGTCCCATTTTGTAAATGAGGAAACATCCTCACAGAGATTAAATGATTTGCCAAGAGTTAACACTAGTAAGCATCTGTAGCGGGATTCATTCGCTGGTCTTATGATTTCAGATTCAGTATTCTATTTAACATATTATTCAGCTTCATCCATGAAGCCAGTGACTTAGAGTAAATAAATTGTAAAGTGCCTCTTCTACTTCTGCTACTATCTATAAATCAGTCTGATTTATCGTCTACCCAGAATTGAAGTTGATTTGGTCTTTTCCATTGAGAAGGTATTGGTCCCTGGGTCAGGGAAACATATCTAATGGCATTGAAGGAATAATGTTGGCAAATGATTGAAGGAATACAGACCTCCTGGTCTAGGAACCAAATAGAGAGTATAGTACATAGAGTACTGGACCTGGAGTCAGGATGATCTGAATTCAAAACAAGCACTTACTAGATATATGACCCTAAGCAAGTCATTTACCCTTTTACTGCCTCAGTTTACTCATCTGTAAAATGGGATTAATAATAAAATATAACTCCCAGAGTTATAGAGAGGATAAAAATACTAATAAAGTACTTAGCAGAGAATCTAGCACATAGCAAACATTTAATAACTTTTTCCCCTTTCTTTCCTTCCCTTTGTTCAGATATTAAATGAAAATCCATTTACTAAGATGTGTTTTACTGGTGAGTCCTTCAAACTTGCTTAATGGATTCTTGCAATAGAATTTCTCTGCATCAGCTTGGGAAGACCATGTGTAAGTCTGAGTTCTTGTTTATTTATTTATTCATTCTTGATATTTCACCCACACACATCTTGAAGTCCTTCAGTAACCCTCAAATTAAATCCCCTATAAAATATATCCAAAATTTATGAGAATTTTATCTTGGCAATAGAAATGTCACTGTCACAATGAACCTATTCCTTTACAAATTAGGTCCTGCCCTGGTTCAAATCATAGTATTTTGTGTTGTATTTGTCTTCTGAAGTTTTGTAGGATTTTTTTTTTCTAAATCTAAAACAAAACATATAGCAAGCTCTCTGATCTTATTCAGCTGTCCAAGGGAAAATCAAATCACCACTCCTCCCTCACATTGCTCAACAGGGCTGTCTCCAAAAACAGAAAGTGAAAAGTTTACAAATAGAAATAGCCCACCATCGTTCAAACTTGGTAATGCGTATGATTAAACAGGTCTCATGGCATGACACTAACCCCTGTGTTATTTCTGTAAACTCCCTCCACAAAGGTCTTATCCATTATACTTTCTTCCCCCAAGAAAAACCTGATCTAAGGTGACAATTTTCCCATCAGCTGAGGCCATGTCTGCTCTTCATACAAATTGATTCAAAATTTTTAAATGGTGATTTAAGTTAAATCACTTGTCTAAATTATTACCATTCAACATTAGATCCTACATGGAGATGTTTGCTTCCATTCTCATTTTCTGAAGTCTGAAATATTTTAGACCCACATCAGAAAATATTCACTGCCACATGGTCTACTTGGGATGTCACAATTATAAGAGAAGAAGACAAGGACTGGAGAAAGTTGATGATGTGATCTTGGACAAGTGGCTTTCCCTCTCTCAACCTGTTTCCTCAGCTTTCAGAGGAGGGTATTAGACTAAATGATCTCAAAGTTCCATTTTGGTTCTAAACAGTCTGTGATTCTCTGAACTCTACAAGGCAAAAAGAAGGTTGACTGGAACACAAACGTAAGTCTATGTGGGAATTAATAGTTTTCAAAATTTAATTTAAACGGGCATCACTTGGCACCTTTTCTTAGAATTAACTTATTCTCTGAAATGTTCAATTACATTTTCCTGCATGGGTCTGGATGGGTCCTGTGCCAAGAAAGCTGTTTAAATTGTGTGTCTGCGTACAAATGTGTTAAACAGTTCACTCTGTTCTTCTAAGGAAACAACTACTTTGTATAATGCTGCCAAGAGGATTGAACTTCTTAATGTCACAAACAATTCATATGAAATGAAATGGACATAATAAACATTTCATCCTTTTGTCCCTAGCTTACGATCATGAAGTCAATTCAATCAACAAACTTTTATTAACTGGGGTAAATTTTTAAAGGGTTTTTCTTTCCAATTTAGCTACTATTTTGTGGTTAATATTCCTTAGTTTCTAAATGTTACTCCACAAAAGGAAAAATCAATAAGGCAGAACAGAGCTCATTTGAAGCTGCTTCCTCTACCCCCTTCCCCAACCAATTAGAATTTATGTGTTAGTATACTATGAGTAAATTTTATATCAATATGCATTTGTAAACTCTCAATATTCCTTTTGTAATTCAGCTTGCAAGAACAATGAAGTGTCGAATCCATACTGGTGGAACCATATGGTGCTATCAAATTGATTTATTTATAATGTCTTGCAAAAGTACTTTTTAATTGGACATATTTCTTTCCTCTTATTTCCCTTCCTTGTAGCAAGACCTCTACCCTCTTTCCCATCTTCCACCTTAAATGAACGTACTTACGTGTTTCACCACCTTTTTTGAGGTAAATGACCATTGAAAGCAGACCCTGAATAAATTTTTACTTTTAACTAACTCCATTATTTTGATATTTAATTCAAAGTTTTTGAATAAAAGTTTTGATGTAGATAGAAACAGGTTTTTCTAAATAAATTTTTTCCTGTCATTCTTATTTGTAAAATATTCCTGTTTTTTGTTTACTATTTAAATGCAGATATTCAATGCACATAACTTTTTAAATCATTAAATAATGATTTATTTAAATAATAATAATAAATAATAAATAAAAAAACTTTTTAAATCATTTTATTATTAAAAAATTTCAGACATGTTTAACATCTAAATTTTTTAGAATTAGTAAATCATTTTCCTTCTCTGGGCCATATTTTGTTCTTTATAAAAACAAAGATTTTGTAAAATATATATATACATATGTATGTGTGTATATATATAAATATACATATATTCATAGGTATATTATATATACATATATAAAGGTCCCTTCCCACTCTAGCATTCTATGATTCTGCAGTCCTACAAATAAAATGGTTGCCTTTTAAGAACTTGCTTTTATTAGTAAAGAGCAAAGTGGGAAATCTTGGCAACAAAATAGGAAATGGGTATTTAGATCAATGTTCAGAGGAGCTAAGCAATTAGTAATTCATTTTAACATGTACTGGTATTAGGAAATGCAAATCACCATTTTTATCTGTCTATTTCCAGGAAGATAGCTTTAAATATATTCACGGATCTATTTAAATTCATTTTCAAATAATATTATGTGCAAATTAAATTATTATATCCCAGCTGTCCTTATTTTCTTGTGTGTTCCTTATTCTACTGTTTTTCAGGCAGATAAATTTTGCAGTAATTAATATATCTGATTCTCATTTTACCTGAATTAGATTCTTAGTCTATAAATCTTATGGAGCCATGGGGCTTTTTTTTTTTTTAATTACATGTGTGCATAGAGTAGGTACTTAATAAGTATTTGTTGAATGAAAAAATTAATTAACCTATTGGAAATGCCTATTGTTTTTAAAATGAGAATGTAACTGCCAAAATATTAAACTATCCAGTCCATTGCCTCAACTTCTATCTTGAAAATTCTTTCAAAATAATTAACATTTCTTTGAAATTTTATGCTCACTGGGCAGCACGTGTCATTCGATACAGTCATTTTGCAAATGAGAAAATCAAGGTCCAAGAGGGAAGACAACCTACCAGAGCCATGAAATGAGTGAATCTCATTCGATTTCAAGCTGAAAGTCACCTTAGATTTTGTTTATTTCAAACCTCCTCATTTTAGCTAAAAGAAAAGTGAGTTCTGAAAAAGTAGTTATTTGCCCAGTGTTACACATCCAATTAGTAAAATTCAAGTTTGAATCCAGATCCACTGATTATAATCCCAAGGTTTTCAATTTTTGTTTTTTTGGGGGGGAGTTTGTTGTTGTTGTTTTTATTTTGTTTTTCCATCACATAAAACCACATGGTATCAATCTCTAGTTGTACCTCAGTGACTGACCCATTTTAAGATAGCTGAAAATTCTGTATTGATTCATAATAATGGGTTCTGACAGTTTTGCATGAATGGTGTCATTCAGTGGTGGGCCATAGTAATCATTTAAATCAAGTGTTATAATAGTGCTGGAAAAAGTCCAGAAGAGAAGAAGATGAATCCCTGAATTCATCCCAGCCAAGACTGATAATCCTTTTCACCACTATAACTCTAGATGTAGCAATGCCATCTAATGGACACTGCAGGGACCTTTCAGCTAATAAAGAGGGCTTTGCCGGATAAGAAACAGTACCCAAATCAGAAAACTTGAGCAAAGTTTTAAAAGGCAATAGTTTTGGTGGCCACCTTAACAAGCAGTCTAACAGAGGAGGATGACGGGGAAGTCAGGTTCTCACTTTACCTTTCTCAACATCATCCCTACTGGAAACCAGTAGGACATGTCTCCTTACCAACTGCAAATTCCCCCTGAATGCAAGATTAGGAAAGAGTCAGAGAGAGACAGAGACAGAAACAAAGACAGAAACAGGGACAGAGACAGACAGAGAGAGACAGACAGACAGATAGGAAGGCAGGCAGGCAGACACTGAGAGAGAAAGAAAGAGAGAATGAAAGAATGAGAGATACAGAGAAAGGAAAGACAAGACAAATGACTCCAATTCCTGATCTCATTTCCTGGGACAGAGATAATGAGAGACAGAGATAGATAAACAGAGACACAGAGACAGACAGAGACAGAGACAGAGAAAGAAAGAAAAAAAGAGAGACAGAAACAAAGAGAATGAGAGTTTTAGAGAGAGAAGAGATGGAGATAGATAAACATAGACACAGAGACAGCAGAGACAATGACAGACAGACTGACTTACAAAGACACTGAGAAAGAGAAAGAGAGACAGACATGAACAGAGAGAATGAGAGAGGTAGAGAGAGGAGAGATGGAGATAGATAAACAAAGACACAGAGACAGCAGAGACAATGACAGACTGACTGACACACTGAGAAAGAGAGAGACAGAGACAGAAACAGAGAGAATGATTCAAAGAGGAGAGAGAGAGAGAGATAATGGGAGACACAGGTGGATAAACATAGACACAGAGACAGAGACAGAGAGAATGAAAGGCAAAAAGAGAGAGAATCTATCAGTGTCACTTTGTATTTGTAAAGTTTGAAAAGATGTAACAATCCTTAATGACTTATTCCACCATTCAATCAAAGCCTGCTTTATTCCAGATACACACATGCATTTATTAGGGAACACATTTGAACACACCCATACACCCCATTTTATCATGCCTCAATTCTTCTAAGCTCCATGCAGAGCTTCACAAACATTTCAACACATCTAAAATATATAGACAGAGATCTAGACATAGATATTTTACATATATGTGTATATAGATATTGCATGTTGATTTTAGGCAGTTAAAGGCAAACAACTTTTTAATGCTTACGTTATTTTTCCTTCATAAATTTATGTTCATATCTCTATACTATTTCTATCTACTATTAATTTCTGAGCCAGATTCTTGCCTGGAGAACCTTCTACTATTCTCCAAACTCTCCTAGTAGCTTTGCCTTTTAATTACAGTTTTCATTGCTTCTTCTGGGTAATAAAAGTCACCATATTCTTTTCACTAAAAGATATTGTTTTACAAATTCTTGTACATGTTGGAATTGTTTGAGGCGGGGAGAAAAGACATAAATTCTGGGATAGCAATAAATAAAAGATTTCTTCAGAATTTTTCCAATGTTTTCAATTATGCTCAGCATAGAAAAAGGGTAACTGAAATGTATTAAGAAGTCTACTAATTTTTGTATCCCTCCTGATTAATTTTGTAAATGATTTAGCCAAATATTACCCTAATATCCACCACAAGGAAAAATATCCATGTCTCAGAAGCCTTTGTTTACTGTATAGTAGTTATCTGTTGTTACATTTTAATTTTAGAAAAGAAAAATTTAACTTCTGACTCACAATAACTTGCTAAATCTGATGATCAAGAAAACAAACACATTTTCTTTAGAAAGAAAAAAAAGAAAGGAAAGGAAAGCTGTAAAAAAAAAACAGTTTTAATGTGCAAATTTAGTAAAGGAAATCATGCAATTTTTAAATCAAACAGAACTCTTTCATCTATTTTCTATTTTTCCCAACCTTAAAATTGAAAATATGTAATAATGATGTGCAAAACCGTTTTTCTCTCCTGTTCTATTTAGACTTTCATGTGTTTCTTGGGCTCCCTGTTTGTTTGCGTGTTTATTTGTTTTTCTTTTTTGAAAATGTGAAAAGCCTATTTTACTCAAAGTCTAGACCATGATGGGGGGGGGGGAGAGACAGGGAGAGAGACGGAGAGACAGAGACAGAGAGAGACAGAGAGACAGAAACAGAGAGAGAGAGAGAGAGAGAGAGAGAGAGAGAGAGAGAGAGAGAGAGAGAGAGAAGAGAAAGAATGAGAGAGATTACATTGGATTACGCTGAAGCACAATCTGTGTCCATGGAATGAGAGGAGGAAGAGCAGAAGGGAGGAAGCCAGATGGGGAGAGGAAGAAAGCAAGTTGTGTACTCACAATTTACTGGTGGACCCGGGCCTCTGCTGCCTCTCTTTCTCAGTCCCCATTCCAAAAGGAAATGCAGTCCTTTTGCAGAATCCGACATGAACCTCCAGGAAGTTGGCAAAGTCACTAACTAAACAATCAATAGAGGAAATACAACGAATTAAAATATATAATTCATTTTTCCAGGACTAGGACAGAAAAAGCAAACTAACAGGGGTAAAGGGGAGGGGACTGTGTATGTATATATATATATATATATATATATGAATACATATTTTTTTTTAATCTTTCCTGTGACCAGAGATAATGGTATGCATTAAAATAAATCCCAAATTGGGATATTGAATGTTGGTCCCCTGCCTACACATTACAAAGTCACTGGGCCAAATGTCTACACATTCGGCTCTGTGAAAAGTCAGCCTAAAGCAAGTCATATTAAAGAGCTAATACATCCTGCTGCAGGCTGGAAATTAATTGGTTTTCCAATGAAACTACACTTTAAAAAACTTCACTCTCTCTAAACAAATGCTTCCCCGGACAGGAAATGTTAGCTGTGTTAAGTATTTGATTTGTATTTTCTCTAAAACCTGTTTGACTCAGGAAAGTTTTATATTTAATGATTAGTTGTGAAATACAGATGGATCTTGCTTCTAAAGAGCCTAGGTTAATGCAAGCTACTGGTTGGCTGCCTTCACTCACTATGTGCCCAAGCAAGACATTCCACATTGTGCCCATTGCCCCAGTGAAATTAAGTTATACATACTTTAGGCAAGACTTTCATTTTCCAAATGTCTTTCAAAAGATCGAATGCCATGATGTTTTTGTCCTGCTAACCTGGGTTTTCTTAAAAGAAATGCTTTTCTTTCCATGATTGTAAAAGCAAGTGGTTTTTGGTCGTTTTTTCCTCTTTATTTCAGAATCAAAAGCAAAATGTTTTCTTGCCAGATTGTCTAAATGTTGGAGCTAAGACATAGGTACAATATGCAAAATTTTCATCAGAGACTTTTTCAGTCAGATTGGGCAATTGAGGAAAGATGGAGATTGATATTTCTTTCTGTTGTGCTAAACATTTGTCTAACAAATTGGATTTTAAAAAATAATAACAGTTGCCAGCCTATCTAAAGGCTGTTTCCTCCCCCCAAAAAATAAATAAAATAGATTGAAATTAGTAAAATTAGACTAGATCAGGAGGATTTGGAGAGTTACAGTTTTGCAGAGTTTATTAAGAGAAAAGAGAAAGATATAATACTTACAGATGGGGGGAGGAAACCTTTAGGATGCTAATCATTTCTATGTCCATGGAGAAAATTATCTTTATAAATATATTTTGCTTTTCCATCCTTGCTCCAAATGAGGATTGGCTATTAAAAGGACAATATAAAAGTTCAGGGGGAAAAAAGGCAGAAGTGTCTATTGCAATGGGTGAGGGAGGATTGGAAGTAAGAAAGGAAAACATGAGTTTGATAAAGGAAATAACAATAACAACAATGCTGTGTTTTGCAGATATACTCTGATTTGTTCTTGACAACAACCTAGGAGGAAGCTGCTATTATTTTCCTCATTTTATGGATGAGGAAAAAATGAGTTTTGATCTCTTTCAGCTTTCATGTTCTTATGAGTTTCTTCTCCCACTATAAATGATCTGCTTTCAGAATGTCAATGGGTCAAAAACACTTCAAAATTTATTACTGGGATAATTATTTCTTTTAAGGATCCCAGTTGACTAGTCTGTGGGCATTGGGAGAACCTCAGTTCTGAGTGTGAACCATAAACCTCCTTGTCTAATTTGGAAAACCAACCAGAAGCCCAAAAAGTTTCTATGAAAAGGGGGATGAAATTGACATGCATCTGGAGGGGAGGGTTAAAATTGACATGCATCTCCAAAATAGACCTGGTTTCCTTGTTGAGAGCCCAGGCTGATTCCTCCATGCTGGACTAGCAGTGTAATTAAATCCTTTGCCCCAACTGAATCACAAGAGTGTGAAATCCAAACCAGCCTCCCCCAAATTTGCAATTCAGATCCATGAATTATGAGGGAACTGATAACCCAGGTATATGTAAACTCCTGGGGTCACTGCTTAAAGCAACACAACTTTTACATTTTTTAATCAAGAATGTTCTCTAGCAAGCTGGCCCAAGTCCAGCGACACCATGGATGAGCTAGCTGTGTAAACACTGTAGAGAAGATTAACACTGCTGTTATAACCTCATATAGCGATCAGGGCTTTATGGAAGCTTTTACAGCAGCTGATCTATGGGCTTCATAATAGTCTTTTTGTTTTAAGTACGACAACAGACTCAAATGGAATAGTAATGCCATTTCAGTTTCACTGCCGCTTACAATATAGATCTATCCCGACCTTACAGACCTCCCAGAGTTCTCCCCAGTGAAGTAAGAGGGGCGGGAGCAGGGTAAATGGCCAACAACTTACCATTAATATTCTCCTGCTGCCTGGGAGTTCACAAGTCAGTTCTCAGTGTCAAAAGTATCAAAAGGAAAAGCTCCCCAAATCTGGTGAACTATTCTAGATGATCTCTTTAATTTGGAACCAAAGCAGAGTGGTAATAAATTGTGGGGGAGCCTGGCAAAAAGATGAGAGCAGACCTTAATTGACTCCCAAAATAGTTCTTTACTAGACTATATGCAGAGGTGAACACAGAGAGACCCAAAGAGGAGGGGTAGAAAGAAAGGAAGAAAAAATTCTTCAATGGGGTCAAATGGGAATGGGGAGAAATGAATTACAGAAAGTACTAAAGTAGAGCCAGGTCCTTGAGCACTCAAATAAATTTATTTGCCTATTAAAGAAGGAGAAAACTACCTTAGAGTTAAAATTAACGGATAGCCAGGGACTGGCTAGAAACTAGAATTTCAACAAAACTGGAAATTCGATGCAGTTAATCGGAGTAATCCCCCACACCAGGACAATTTTGTTATACTGACATTGCTCAATGTCTTTACAGAAGCTCCAAAACTGACCTTCTGGAGAATTGAGCATTAGTTTGATCTGTTCTATTTTCCACCTATATGATTTTGGTCAAATCCTTTTCTAATCTCTCTGGACCTCAATTTCCTTCTTTACCTTTAAAATGAAAAAGTTGGGCTAGAATCAGAAGTTCTTAAATTGCAGGAAGTCTGGGAATTTGAGTGTGCACATGTATGATAATCCAGGTATATGTAAACTCCTGTTTGTGCATATGTATGTATATATGGATATTTGCATATATAGACACGAATGATTGTGTATATATAATACACGTATATATACACATATATAAATACATAAACATTTACAGATAAATCATATCGATCCTTTTCTTTGAATGTTTTTAAAGGCATCCATGTATGTGTGCATATGTATTTGTTTCCTATATTATCCTATATATTTTTATACTTTAAAAAATTATTCTGAGAAAGGGTGTACATCCTCATCAGTCTATTCACAGAGTCAGTCCATAGTACAAAGAAGATTAGAAATCTTTGAGATAATCTATAACTATTTTCTCTAAGACCACTTCCATCTCTATGGATATATGCATATATGAATATATAGATAGAATATGTTTTTGAGGGCAGGAATTGATTTTTGTCTTCATATTCTAGATTTTAGCACATAATAAATGTTTCTTGACTGACTGCAAAATCACATCTCTCCTAAGGACTTGGATAGTTTATGTCTCAAGACTTGGATGGGCTAAACTTTGAACATCCACAATATATGAATGTAGGGAAAGTGAGAGAGTCCCTGGTAAGGAAGGGGAAATGGTCAGGAAAGGGGAGAGACTGATTGCCTCCTATGAGCAAGACCCTCACCACCACCACCATTATAGACAGACATAACCCATATTTCATTTCACCACCAATGACCAAGAAAAAAAAGTGATTAACTCGCAAGTGGAGGGGAGTTGAAAGAGAAAGACTTTTTTTTCAGCCTTTTCTTCCCATTTAAAATAGACAACTACTTCTTTTTTACCCACTAACCCATATCCTTCTCTATAATGAGAGCCAAGGCATTTCCCAGCAAAGTTCCTTTGCTAGAATGTTCTAAAATTCTCCTATCCACAAATTTCTAATTCATGTTATTATAGAAACTTCATTTTATTTCGAGGAGTCAGTGGGGGGGGGGCTAAGAGAGAAATTGCTGGCATTGTAAACCAAAAAATCTGAAAAGCGGCTGATCTGGCTGGAGAAATTGGGAAAACCGACAGACAAAATATACAATGTAACCAAAGTCGATACCTTTATGAGACACCAAGAACTACAGGTACAGATGCACTAGAGACCTCCAAAATCCTTTCATTAGGTACCTGATGAATTTGACATGCAGGATGATTGCACCCCGGGGAACCCCTCTCCCGAAAGCTTGAAAAACAAGTTTTATTAACCTAATAAAATGAAAAGAAAGAAAAAAAAATCCCTATAGGAAAAAAATTGAATGGCAGAATAAGTGCAAGAAAATGCAATAAATTAACCAACTTTTAATATTTTTAAGCCGCATAGGTAGCCAAGCCTTTTTACTGGTACAATGATTCCCAAGAAACATGCAACTTGTAGGGGAGAAAAGCCTTTCCCTTTCTGCCCCAAAGCTGTTGTTTTTTTAAATATATTATAGTAAACACATTACAATAAATTGTTATAATAAATCTAGCATAATGAATAACAGTTATAATATAAAATATAATAACTTTGAAAGACTAAAAAAATTTCTAATTTATTTTATCCTTGTTATAGAAAAAAGTTCTTAACCTGAGTTTCATAAATTTGCTTTGTTTTGTTTCTGTTTTGATTTCTGTAATGCAAAAGAATTGGTTTGCTTTATAAATTTTTATTTTATTTTTTTTTAATTTTATTTCTTCAGCAATATGATACAGAGAAAGGATCTTGACCAATTCCCAAAGAGGTCTGTGAGGACAAAAAAAATTCAGGATCCTTCTTCCAAGCTAAGAAAAAAATAGCAAGTGACAAAATCACAGAATGTTCAAGCCACTAAGGGACCATAGATGTCATGAAATCCAATTCCTTCATTTTCCAGAGAGGTCACTTGCAGCCCACAGGAAAATAAAGGGGGGGAGAGGGGAGAGGGCTTGCTATTGACAATAATAATGGGTGCTATTGTTATCTCCATTTGATAGATGAGGAAACCAAGGTAGACAGAAATTAAAAATAGCACCTACTATTATCCAGGATTGTTATAAGGACCAAACGAAATAACATCTGTAAAGTGCTTTACAAACCTTAAATCTCTGTCTAAATGCTAGCTATTAGCAATTATTGCTGGGGATCACACCAGGAGGAACAGAGCCAGGATTGGCCCCCAAATCAGGACTATTTCCATGAAACCCCAAGGCTTTGGCAAGCAAAACTTTCAACAGGAAAAAGGATTCTTTCCCCCCTCTTTGAATGTCGATGAAAAAAAGTAATTATTTGGTGCCCCCAAAATGTTTCGCTGTCTGAGCCTTCCAAAGAAAAGGATAATGAATGATATCGAATAAATCCAACATGCATAAACGTGACAGGGTCTCTTTTATACACAAATACCTTCAGGGATTGTAAAGTCTGAAAGCACAGTTGTATGTCTTGGGTAGGTACAAGGCCCTCACTACAGGCAGCTGCGCCATAAATAATACCAGCCAACAAACAGCTTCTTACTTTCCCTGAAGCTTGCTGCCCAGCTCACGTTGGCTGCCAGCAGATAAAAACTCACCATTTCCAATCAACCCCAACCTTGGGCAAACCCAGGCAAATGAGGCTGTTCTTTTTTTACCCCCATTCCATTTTCAAGTCTGCTGTTATGCTTCAGCCCAAAGAAAATGCAACGAGCTATTATGCATTGTATTTTAGAGGAAAACTCTTTCCTCCCTTTGTTATTAACATACTAACTCCCAATCAAAATAACCCAGAGGCAGTGTAAGCAAGGTCTGAGTTCCAATAATTCAAGTCTGGGGAGTTATGGAAGTATTTTCAAAGAAAGAAAAGACTTCCTCCAAACCCCATCTTGATTAAGTTATCACATCTTCTTATGACTATACAAGTGGCCTTTAAATACTTATTGGGATTGGGAAGATCATGAACGGGAAAATGGAGGTGCCATCAGTAGCCTGACACACCTGAAAACTCAACTACATATACTATAGATCAGTTACCAGCCTAGATGTGAAATTACAGAATTTTTGAGTCACGCTTCTTGGCTAGGTGACACTGGGAAAATCCTGCCAACTTCAGTCAACCTCTCAGTGCCTCCCAGGCACTTTTTAAGACAAAAAGGAATAAAAGCTGCTTTCCTGCAGCTGGGGTTTGGAGTTAGGGAAATCTAAGTTCAAATCCAACCTCAGACACTTAGTAGCTGGAGAAGTCACCTAATCTTTGCCTGAGTTTCCTCATTGTAAAATGGGGATAATAATATCACCTGCCTCCTGAGATTGGATTAAGTGAGATAGTAACTGTAAATTGCTCAGTGAAGTACCTGACACATAATAAGAGCTACATAAATGTTAACTGCTCCCAAAAATTATATGTCCAAAAAAGGAGGTGAGGGGAAATCACAGAAATCAATTTTCCCTATAAGGTGAATTTTGGTTTTCATCTTCGATGTTATTTCCTTTCACTATAAAAAATGCCAGAAGCAGGTCTTTTCACTATCCTATCTTTTGCTTTCCTGGTACCGGCCCCTCTTCTTCATCAATTGGGCATTTTTCCATAAGTAGGCTATTATCTACAGAGTCATTATGCTATGATAATCACGAGACCTGTGGAGTTCCCATAACAGTTAGAGTCAGGACCTCTGGTCTTACTTCTGCAAATGAAAACTAGAAGGTCCAAAACTGGAAGTTACCTATCCAAAATCACATAAGTCCTAAGTAGCATAACTAGGTCTAGGACCCCAGTTTCTGGACCCCGAATCTCAGATTTTGGACCCAGAACCTCAGTCTCTGAACCCTCTAGTCCAATGTTCAGTCACTACACTATGTTGAGGGTCTGTGTTGGATAAGAGAAGGAGCAGTGCATTCAAGTGAAAAGAATTGAGTTCAAATCTTGATTCTGTGGTTTATTGTCTGTGGACTTTGAACAAGTCACTTTATGCTTTATTTTCAAAATATTATAATAACTGTATTTCAGTAGTTCTTTGTCATGCTGTGCTTTTTATTTGAAGCATTTAAATCCATGATTCTGATAAGGAGCCTTGTAGGTTTTTCCAGACTGCCAGAGGAGTCCCAGTCACACACAAATGTTAAGAACCTCCAGCCTTCAATGTCCTCTTCTGTTAAATGAATTGGACCACTTCTCCCTTCCATGAACCTCACTATAAAACAAGGTGCTTAAACTAAGGTAATGTGTAATTTTTTAATGGAAAGACTTGATCTCTAGGTTCTTTCCCAGTTCTGCATTTTATGCTTTCCTGTCATCAAACTTGAGGGACACAAAGAAATGATCCCTCTCCCAGTCCCCAGCCCAATTTTCTGGAAAAGAACCAAGTTAGTGAAAAAGGAAGGCCAGAGAATGGAAGGGTTAAGAAGCAGCAAATGCCAAAGGATTTTATTCACTAAATCAATACTGTGGGAAAAAAAAAAACATTGATAACCTAAACCAGGCTCCCCATTGAGGGAAAATGTACACCAATACCAGAGATACTGATGTCAATCAGAGAGAAACAGTTTAGAATTGTGGGCCAGATTGTTTGTTTATTTGTTTGTTTGTTCGTGTTTGTTTGTTTTAACTTCCAGTTCTATCCAAAAAAAAAGTTGTTTAAGCAAGATTCTTCTCAACCCCCTCCCCCCAAACCCAGTCCCTTCAAGCTGACATCCACTCAGCAGTCTTTCCCTGATTAGCTGTGTTATCACCTTAAATAAACTGGCAGCTCAACTCCCCTCAAGGAGGGTTGCTCAGCCCTATTTACAATCTAATACTGGCTTGTCAGCCTGTATTAATGTTTTAATTCCACTCACACACTTGGATACCCAAAAAGAAGGGATTGAGCCTCAGGTCTACAACTGGCCACAGTTTTAAATTGATGAGAAAGCCCTTCTATTATCAGCTACTTGCGGAGAGTTTTGAGTGTCTGGTTACCTGAAAGCCTCTATGACTGCCTTAGGATTCCCTGGGAGTTGTGGGGGGGATAGGTGGGCCAGGACTTCTTAGTCAAAGAGAATGATGGGGCTGATGAAAACAGAGAGAGATAAAGGAGACAATTTGGCATAATTCAATACTGATTCTTTTTTTTCAGGGCTAAAGGATTGTGGGCTTTCACAAAAAGGAGGAGAGGACTAGGGGCTTATCTCTCCCCACAATTAAATGGATAGTTAGAGTTTAGAGGTATGTATAAAGAAATCATATTGAAATTATTATGAAGAAAAATAAAATGTTTTCCCAACCAATTCTCCCACTTCTTTTTCCAGGATTGAGTAGAAATGATGGCTGAGATTTATTATCTATTTTCTTCCTCATAACAGTCCAGAGAGAGGAAGTAAATGATATTTCTCCTTTTGAATTTATTTTTTTCCTTCCCTCCTCTCCTCCACTCTGCCCAAGAAAATACTACCATTAAGCACAAATATGTGTGTGCGAATATGTATGTGTGCATGTGTGTGTGTGTGTAAAATCATTCTATCTGTAATTTCATTATACATGGGCAACTCCCCAAACCCCCTTTACAGAGAGGCAACTGTTGTTCGATTTATAGTCTTGGAGAATTATCTGGAATCCTGAGAGTTTAACTGATTTGCCCAGATCCACCTAGCCAGTCTATGTCAGGAGCAGCTCCTAAACCTAAGTCTTTTTAACGATGAAGCCTGCTCTCATGCTACCACTCCAATAACAATTATAACTATTAAGGCTTGAAAAGCACTCAATTTATTATCCCCATTTCATAGAAATAGAAGTTGAAGCTGAGTGATTTTTTCCAGTCAATGTCTGATTTGGAACTTGCTTTTCTTCTGAGACTGATTCTCTTCTCACTATCAGGAATAGTTTACCTGGAACCCAAGAGCTTTTTTGTTTTTTATTTAATAAATGTATTTCTGTATAACTGATTTTTTAATCCTATGTATTTTATTTAATGTATTTAAAGATATGATTCTGCAAAGAAGTCCATAAATAGTCTGGATGGAGTACCAGGCACAAAAAAATTAAGAACTTCTAATCTATAGTATGCTGCCCTGAGCTAGAAAGAGTTTTAGAGATCAACTAATCCAACTCCTTTTTTATTAAATACCTTTTTATAATAGCTTTTGATTTTTAAAATACACGCAAAGATAGTTTTCAACATTCACCCTTGAAAAACCATGTATTCCAATTTTTTCTCCCTCCCCACCTCCTCCTTCTTTTAGATAGCAAGCAATCCAATATAGTTTAAACATGTGCAATTCTTCTAAACATTTTACCACATTTATCATGTTGCACAAGAAAAATCAGATCAAAAAGGAGAAAGAAAATGAGAAAGGAAAAAAATAAGCAAGTAAACAACAACAACAAAGGTGAAAATACTGTGTTGTGATCCACATTCAGTTCCCTTAGTCCTCTCTCTGGATGCAGATGGCTCTCTCCATCACAAGTCTAACCCAAATCTTTTACTTTCTAGATGAGGAAAGTGAGCGCCGGAAAAGTGATTTGCTCAAGGTGAACAACAGAGCAGAATGTCCAATTCTTAGCCCAGAGCTCTTTCCAATCAAGGATCTTTCAGCAACACTAAGGATTTACTGAAGGCACACATTTCAAGAATAGTCAAACCCTGAAGCCAATGACTAGAGAAGCACAAAAAAACCACAAAAAAACTCCTCCATCTCTTTTTTAGAATCCTTCTTCTACTCCATCTCCAGCTCAGAGACCCTTCTCACCTCCGGGTAGCCTCTCAGGAATTTAAGGGAAGGCCTGTTAAGCAGAGGCCTTCTCTAGACAACAAACAGTCTCTAAGTACTGTAATCTAAGGAGGTTGGTGCTAGAAACTCTCACTTAACACTTGCCCAAAGTGTAATGTTGGCTGTGAAAGGCAGGGAGCCCAGGAGGGATGGGGCCCCCTCCATTCATTCTCCAGCAAAATAAATTTAGAAAACAGGAAATGGGTGAGGAAACAAAAGTGAGAAACTGGTTTGGGGGAAGATTATTATGGAAAACAGGCTCACCTTGCCCACTCATTTCAAGGGCTGTTTCTTTCTCAGTAGCATCAGAAATTATTACATTCAAATGCACTGGTTCTAAAAGGGAGAAATGTCATCTGGTCTTAATATACTTTCTCTAAAGACCCTGAAAGCAAATGTGAGAGGCTATGGCATCTCTTCATGAATGTTTTAAAGGAGAGGATATACAATTCAACTATCTTTGTGAAATGATTCAGGAACAGTTTGCCAGAAAGCATGGTTAAATCCAGTGACATCCCAACCTTTTAAATCAGTGATAGAAAAATACATCTGAAGGAAGATTGTCTTCTGAACCTTTCAAAATATCTAAGGAAATAATAGTACACTATGCCATTCTCTTTTCCATGGCTGCTAAAACTAGGGGGAGATTTGTCCAATTTACCATTAGGTTAGGATTCTTGGAGAGAAGGAAGTGAGGAGTAATAAATAAAAGTTTGTCTACCCCCAAACAGATAGGCCCCTGAATTATGAGAAACCTTTGTGGTTAGCCACATTGGTCAATCAGAGATTGTCCACAAACCTTACAGAGTTTGGAAATGAATAATCCATCTCCTCCTCGATCAACTTGTATATCCAAAACAAGTGCCCTCTCTCTGAGCCCCAGTTTCTCTTCTGCACAATGAGATCAGAAATAATAATATCAAAAATCTCTATTTGGGGGAGAGAGAGAGAGAGAGAGAGAGAGAGAGAGAGAGAGAGAGAGAGAG
>JAJPUD010000002.1:0-12666 GCA_023553655.1 Myrmecobius fasciatus
CCAAATGTCATCAAGGCTTCAATAATGAAGATAGCCACATCCTTCATCCTCCCTAAACCAAATGATGAAAATGGTCAGCAATAAAAAAAAATTGTAGCAAATTTCCTGCTACATGCCTCACACCTAGAGAAATTCCCTGGGAGTGATCTTTAAAGGATATAAAAACACATCACAGAATCATTTTCTGATCCTTTTCCAGACAAACCAACTGCCTAAAGAATCAGTATCCAGCATTTAATATATGCTATTTGATTGACTGAATGACTAACTAAAGAACCAAACCTCTGCCTTCAGTTTCCCAGCAATAATAACTGACATTAATGTAACACTTTAAAGTTTACAATAAGGTTTACATACACTGTCATCTGTTCCTCTGAACTAACATAGGTATAATTTTTTTCTCAATTGTATTTTATTTTTCTAAAATAAATAAAGATGGCTTTTGTAAGATTTTGCGTTTTAAAATTTTTTTCTTTCCCTCTATTCTCCCAATCTGATATAGGTTAAATACATGGAATCCTTTTAAACATATTTCCACATTTGTCATATTATACAAGAAAAATCAGACCAAAAGGGGAAAAAATCATGAAAAAAGAAAAAGCAAACAAACAAAAATGGTGAAAATACTATGCTTGATCTACCTTCAGTCTCCATAGTTCTTTCTCTGGATGCATATGGCTCTTTCTATCACACATCCATTAAAATTTCCTTGGATCACAGCATTGCTAAGAAGAGCTAAGGCTGTCATAGTTGATCATTACATAATCTTGCTGTTACTGTGTATAATGTTCTTTTGGTTCTGCTCACTTCATTCAGAATCAGTTCATAACATAGATATAATTTCCTCCATCTTACATATAAGAAGTTAAGGTTTAGAGAAGAAATTGAATAACTTGCCAATGATTACACCCATAGAAAATATTAGAGGCAGGATCTGAGACCATGTTTTTCTGACTCCAAGAATAGCACATAAATCACCCTATCACATTACACTGCCTCTTCAAGGTGATGGTTTTACATATCTCCCATAAGTCTTAAATTACTGACTTTTTTGTTCTGAAAGAGCAGCATGACTCTGATTTTATTTGTTACATTGTAAAAGAATGTAACCTCCCCAAAGACAGGAACTATTTCATTGTTTTCCCAACCCCTCATATAGTGTCTGAAAGACTGAAATCATTTACTAAATACTTGTTGAATTGATTTAAATTGAGAAATCTGCCTAGGTCCTTAGGTTTGTCTAGTTATCACCCGAGTTTTCATCAAAAATTTGACCACAGCAAATAAACTCTACCTCTATATATTCCTTTGACATAATCCATTTCTTAGCAAATGAATGTAAAAATCAATCCTCTCAATACTAAGAAGAAAGAAAGAATACAAACAAATCCACGTCCATTTGAGTTATCTTTCTATTACAGGCTTCAGAACATGGAGGGGAATATCACTTGACTAAGAATTCCATTATACTGAATATGATTCCCCAGGTGGTGTTGAGAACATGGAGGTTAAGAGTTTTCCATCAAATTCAGTTCTATTCAGAGTCAACAGAACGCCTGCTAGAGCATAGTAGTGATGAATGTGTCTTAAAAATTTCCACTTTGCCAAGTACCTCACCTCACCTCTCCTCAGACAATCTCAGAGCCAGGGGTGAAATTTTGTCTTGACTAGAAATATGTTGACACTAGTATAACAAAATATGCAGGATGGGGGAAAAGAAGCTTTTAAAAATAGCATAAAATTCAATATCCCAACAGGAAAAACATCCTCATGGGATAGTGGCACAGTTCTTTCTCAGGCATTTTATTAGATTAATCAATATACCTCTATTTATGAGAGAGAAAGAAAGCAGAGAACTGAAAGGACATTTCCTGCTGAACATTATGGAAAAATAATGATAACAGTACATTATTCCATCATGAGCTAAGATAATGCCCTAGGTAATTTGCTTTCCATTGATCGCTATTGAGCTCACTTCCCATCCAGCAGTGAATTAGCCTGCCCCAAGAATGAATGACAAATATTTCCTTACGGTGCAATCCTACAAATTCACTTCATAACAAGTAATATCTAATAAAGTACCATCAGGGCCTCCCCTCCAAGAAAGTTTGTTGCCCAAGATTATCCAGAATTGGGCTTCTCTACCCACACACAGAGTTGTTTTCTTTAGATGGTCTGTCAGTCCATCCCATTCAACTACCACAATTACCACCATTTCCTCTCCTCTACCATCCCTCTTTCCTTTATCAGCTATTATCACTCATTTCTCTTCCATTGATTCCATTAGAGCAGGGCTCATACTTTTATCTGAATTGATTTTCTTAAAAGGCTTAAAGAACCTTAGTCAACAGAAGTGATGAGGTTTTCTTCCATTTCAGAAACCTTATTAAAAAAAAAAAAAAGTTATCCTAGATGCTTGACACATGTGCCTGCAGCCCACTCTCAACCAAACAGTACTCCCAAAAGAGAAGACTGTGATATGGCATGTCACTCTAGGATCCCATAGGCTCAAGATAAGAAAAATAACACTCTGTCCTATGCCCTTAAATTGCTAATTCCAAACTATATACTGCTACCAGCACTTGAAATTTCACAGAGATCTGCTCTGTTTGTAACATTTAACTATATTGTCTTCTGCACACTTCAAGCAGCAATTCGGTGTAGCATATAAAATTGGAAAAACCTAGATTTAAATCCCACTTCTGGCAAATATTATGTATATGACATTGGGAAAAGTCGCATAACCTCTCCCTGGGAAACTCTTCAAGACTATAACATACAGAGATGGTAGGAACCTCCTTTCTCACCTGAGAGTTACCTATCCCAGTGAAATCACAGTTTAAGTTCTTATTCCCCTCCCTTTCCCTAACTACATGCCATACATAGGCTCATTCTAGAAGGAATGTCATCAGCCCTCATTTTATGAACTTGCCCAAAATTACATAGTAGTGATGGAAAGGAGAAATAAACTCAGGTACTCTGATTCCAAATATAATACCATTTTCACTGAACCACATGGAGGCATATGGGTTGGTTGGTCAGCTTGTTTTCAAAACTGCCAATTTCTCTGAATTTTTCCTCATGTAAAGTTATTGTTGCATGTAAAGTTAAAGTTGTGATCTTTTAGTCATTTCAGTAGTGTCCAACTCTTCATGGCCCCATTTGGAGATTTATTGGCAAAGATACTGTACTCGTTTACCATTTCCTTCTCTGGCTCATTTTATGGATGAGAAAACCAAAGTCAATAGGATTAAGTGACTTGCCCAGCATCACACAGTTAGAAATTGTATGAGGCCAGATTTGAGCTCAAAAATATGTGTCTTCCTAACTCCAAACCCATAATTCCATCTACCAATCTCCCTAAAGTGGTATCATTTAGAAATACTAGCATGATGAATGTCTATTATGATTCTTAAAGAAGTAACTTTAAAATGTCTAATGCTACTCTATGTTACTAAAAAGCAAAACAAGATTTAATTTAGTATCTTATTTATGGCACTTATATACTGTCTTCATTTACACCGGGCTAGTTCTGTTTTCTCCAGTTTCATTTTTAGCATTTCAGAGAATATATAGCATGTTGCCTTGTCCTTGAATATCTCAGAAAGAATATAGGTCTATGTGGCATTTTTTTTCAACTTCTACTTAAATTTCAACTAATTCTCAATTAAGCAACTACCTCTTAGGATTGCTGTGAAGATCAAACAAAATAATGTATATGAAGTATATATGTAGCTATGTATAGGTAAATAAAATATATACTTTATATGAAGACAGCACCTTACAAGCCTTAAAGCACTACATCACTGAAAGCTATTATCATTATTATTATTATTATTAATTATTATCAGTGAAGTATGCAGAACCAGTAAGATAATTTATACAATCACAATAATATTGTGAAGATAATAAATTTTGGAAGACTTAAGAATTCCAATCAACACAATAAGCAACCATAATTCCAAAGGATTCATAAAGAAATATGTTGCTCACTTCCAGATACAGAGATGATGGACTCAGAGTATGAACTGAAGAAAAGTTCTTTTTCTTCTTATTTCTTTTTTTTGGATGCAGCTAATATGGGAATTTCTTTTTGCAATATTATACATATTTTAATGGCTTTTGTTTTTCTTGCCTTCTCAATGGATGGGGGAAGGAAAAGGAAAAGTGAGAATTCAGAACTGAAAATAAAATATAATTTAATCTTTTAAAAATCATCAAATCAGAAGCCAATTAAATTAGAGATGTCTTTGCCCTTGTCTCTGTCTTTCTCCTCACCAACTCAAAGAAGAAGAGAGGTCAAAAGCTGGCAATCAGCAGCATCTCTCTTCAAAAGGATGATGTCGTTGTGGTCAGCATATTCTAGAATTCATTTCTGTCCTCTTAAGGCAATGATTCCCACCCTTAAGAGTTCTATCCAGAGGTTTACTATGCCCATGAAATCATGAAATTTTACTCCCTTAAGCTAATAAGGTCAGAGTTGGCTTTGCTTTGGATTTCTCTATTAGAAACACAGGAGTCACTTGGGAATAAAGCAAAGCCAAATAATCTGCCTAAAGACTTGGCCATAGAGCCCTGCAAGTGAAAAAAGCTACATTTGTAGAAAGACTTTATAGATCTTGGGTTTTGGTCTCCCATTCCCATGAGGATCTTCTGGTTCTGCTCTTAATACAATCTTAAGTTCCAACCCAGTTAATGTCAAAACAATTTCTGCAGAGAAGACTAGAGCCAGCACAAAGCTGATGTGGAGACTCACACAAAGAAATCCCTGACACATTCACACAGGATATTCCCAGACTCAGAGCAAATCCTCAGGTCATAAATAGTATCTGGTTATTTTCTATAATCAGAACTTGAAGAAAATGAAAAGAAATCCTAATATCCCTAATTTAGACAGTAAAGCAAAACATGCAACCTCTTTACTAGCTTTTAATGAAAACCTGTGGCATATGCTTAACTTAATAGGCAGATCACTGATCAATTGTAGGGACAGAGAGACCTGGGTCTAACTCAGGTCTCTGACACATATTGGCTGTGTGCACCTGGGCAAGTCACTTAACCTCTCAATGTTCTAGGCAATTCTTTAAAACTATAAATCACAACTTATTCAGCCTTTCTGGAGAGAAAAATGGAACTATGCCCAAAGAGCTACAAAACTGTGCATACCCTTTAATCCAGCAGTGTCACTACTGCATCTGTATCCCAAAGAGCAGCCCTTTTTGTAGTAGCAAGAAACTGGAAACTGAGTGGATGCCCATCATTTGGAGAATGACTGAATAAGTTATGGTGTATGAATATTATGGAATATTATTGTTCTGTAAGAAATGATCGGTAGGATGACTTCAGAGAGGCTTGGAGAGATTTACATGAACTGATGCTGAGTGAAATGAGCAGAACCAGATCATTGTTCACAGCAACAAGAAGTATGTTAATGATCAACTCAGATGGCTATGATCCTTTTCAACAAGGAGGTGATTCAGGCCAGTTCTAATACACTTGTGATGGAGAGAGCCACCTGCATCTAGAGAGAAGACCATGGGGACTGAATGTGGATTACAATATAATTTCTTCATCTTTTTGTTGTTGTTTATTTGCTTTTTGTTTTTTTTCTTGTTTTTTCCCTTTTTGATGATTTTTCTTGTATAGCATAATAATTGTGGAAATATGCATAGAAGAATTGCACATATATTGGATTATTTGCTGTCTAGGGGAGGAGGTGGGAAGAAGGGAGGAAGGGAGAAAAAATGGAACATAACAAGAGTCAATGTTGAAATCTATCTTTGCATATATTTCAAAAATAAAAAGCTATTTTAAAAAAAGACTATAAATCACAGAGAAGGGGACACTATTCTCTCATGGAGACAGTTTCATTTTAGGAAGCTCCCCTAATTTTATTTCTAATAAAATTACAAATAATGTGCATGTGCACATGTGCACACACACATGCACACACACACAAATACATTTACCACTCCCCTACTTTCCAAAAGTAGATTATCATTTAGAAATAACTAACAAAATGTTTTTGTAATATTTGTTACAGAAATGACTTTTTAAATCTAACATTATTTTATACTATTAAAAAGTAAAACAGTCAATTTAATATCTAATTTGTTACTTATATTTATCTATTTATTTATCACAGAGTAACTCATCTTTCTCCAGTTTCATCATTTGTATCTCAAAGACTCCCTATTTTGCTGTTGAGGTCCAAATATCTCAGGGATAATATACATGTGAATATGTGTGTGTTTGTTTTCAAATTCTCTTGAAATTTCAATTAAGCCTAAGCTACTTCTTTTCCTATTAAACCAGATGTTCCTTCCTGTCTTCCATTTAATTCAACTAAACAGCTTTCTGAGTTGAAGATTCCTCTAGAAAAACCAGCTCATTTACCAGCAGCAATTGACAATCAATTGATATAAAAAGATCTATGACTCTAAGGACATTTTCCTTTGCCAATGCTGATTTAAAAAAAAATTCTTAGATTGTCTAACTCACAAAAGTATTTATCATATGCTAGATACTGTGAGGGGCACAAAGAAACATAAGATCCAATTACTACCTTCAGTGAGCCTGCCATCTAATCAGGGAGAGAAAATAAGACCAATGAAAAAATAAATGACAATCCAAAGAGAAATGAATAGTAGGACCGTTATGATGAAATTCATGGTGAATCATTAAATGATTACTATAGGCTCCTAGTACTTCAAGTCAGAGAAAGGAATCATCATAATGACTACTGATAGTGATGAAGCACTTCAAAGTTTCTCAAGTACTTTGCATACACTATATCAATGGAGCATCACAACAACTCTGTGATCTAACCACTATTATCCCCATTTTACAGATAAGAAAATTGAATGAAGTGATTTAGCCATGGTCACATAGCTAGAAAGGATCAGAAGCAGTATTCCAATACAAGACTTTTTTGAATCACTTTGGACTGGAGTGATAACGGTTGTCACAAAGAAGGTAAAATTTGAGCTGGGCCTTGACCAGGATTTCATCACTGGAGGAAAAAATCAGTCTGTGACATCAATATTTCTTCTTGGGGAAAGTGTAAAAGAAGGGTAAGATGGGGAGAAAAATCAACAGAAGCAAGTATGTGGAGACCAAAAAAAAGGTAACAGAGGACAAGAAATAGACCAACTTGACAGATAATGGCTCATATAAGAGATTAATAATCAGTAAGATATGAATATTATTTTTATTTAATATATCCATAGTGGCCACCCAATACTAGGCACTCTACAAAATATAGAACAAGGAAAGCTTGGGGATGGAGGGGAAAGAGGAGGTGTAGAACAGCACAACAATGGTCTTCAATCAAATAGGACCAATATAAGTTGACAAAAGTCTCTCAAAGGTACTTTCCATTGTTTATTTATGTTCTGGTTTAAAAAGATGTGCTCCTTCCCATTTCTTAGGTAAAGTGGTACAATTTAGGAAGAATGAAGGGGGAAATCTCAATCTTTTAATAGTTTATAAGTATTTTATAATTTTAAAAGAAAAAGCATGAGATCTGGAGTCAGGAGCATTCAGGGCCTAGATTCAAGAACATCCCTGTTCTTGTCCAGATAAGTTAATTGACTTCCCCTGGCCAGTTTCTTTACCTATTAAAAAAAAAGTTATTTAGATAGCTTCTAAGGCTACTTTCTATCTGTAAATCTGAGATCAATATCCTGAAATAATAGCAAAAGGATAAGCAGCTTCAAACTCCACAGTTCACCCTAATTAATTGTCTGTTGGAAGTAGTAAAGCTTAAGAGAGTTGCCCAAGGTCACACAGCTAGTGTCTGAGGCTGCATTTGAACTCAGATCCTCCTGACACTAAAGCTGGTGTATGGTATCCACCTCACCACCTAACTGTCCCCTTAATTGTCAACAAGAGCATGAAACATGGAAGAGAACTAAGGAATATACAAGAGTTCCTGAATATGTCCTGAAGAGTGAATGAATATTGACTTTGGAGGAGACAGAATTGTCATCAATAACATTATAAATCTTGACCGAACCTAAATGTGAATGCTAAACAATTTGTCATCACCTTTAAAAGTAACTCTGAATTGAAAATGTGTGTATAATTATAATTATTGTTCCTGGAAATTTGGGGAAATTTATCATACTCCCCTCTTTACAGAGGTAAAAGACTATGGGTATGAAATATTGTATATACTGTCTGATATTATGGATGTGTTGGATTGGGTTTGCTAAACTGGTTTTTCTTTTTCATTTCTTTTTAAATTTATTACAAATAATGGTTCACTAGGGAAGAAAAAAGAAAGAAGAGGGATATGTTCATAAATAAAGGTTATGCAAAAACAAGAATTAAATTAAGGTTGTTGGTTGGTTGGTTTTTGTGGTTTGTTGTTTTTTTTTTTTTTAAGAAAATATTCCTCCACATTCCAACACAGAGTCTGTCTTTTTTGTTGTTGTTTTTGTTCAATGTGAATTCTGAAAAAGAATGAACATTTAATTACATAGAGATGGCTTAGATATCACCCCACTTCATCTTTACAGTCTGGTTTTTCTAAACCAAAGATTCACAGCAACATCTGCTAATTCCAAGTGTCTCTATACTGTGATCCACCCACTATTTGCAAAAGAAGTTGCCTGTACAAAAAAAAAAAAAAGTCTGGCCCAATATGGTCTAAGCAGCTGTGTTTTGAGCAGATAAAAGAAGAACGTTGTGTATCCTGCACACCATGCTATCTCAAAGAGAAATATTCAGAAATGTACAAGAATTCATTTTGACCATGAGAACTAAGATGTAGTTAAGGTAATTAAGTGGATGAAAGTAGTTCACCCATCTTCAAAAATATCCTATATGCTAAGGAACTATTCATCATGAGCCCCCCAAAAAAAATTCACAAGTAAATATCAAATTATATAGTTGGGACATTGCTACTGTTTCCAAACAGATATAAGACAGTTGGCTGAGTCATCAAAATGAACATCTAACTTCCTCTGAAATATAAGGTTAAGAATACAATGGGGGAGGAGTAGAGATTAACATCTTTTTAGCCAAATAGCTCAAAATTTTTATTTCCTCTTCTATCAGCTTTTTACAACAAAAGTTAACATTATTTTAGACAAGGGATCCCTTTGGCAATCTAGTAGAAATCTTTGAAGCCTTTCTCAGTATTATATTTTTAAATACATAAAATAAAACCTATAAAACTAAAAAGGAAACTGATTATATTGAAACATGGCTATCAAAAATTTTTTTAAAATAAAAAAACAAGTTCACAGATTCCAAGATAAAAATACCTGATTATAGCCAACTAACTTATAATTCAAATTTTAAGCTACTGACTTCTCAAATCAGTAATTTAATCTTTAACCGATTTCTGTCAATTCTGGTCAATAGAAAAAGAACTTATTAAGTACTTATTGTCTGCAAGAGGCTAGACAAACAGAGACCCATGACTTACATGTAGCTTTGGATTTTCTCCAACATGGATCCAGTTGTTGAGATGACATCATTTTGTTTTATCCTGCCCTCACTCAGAGGTTTTTCTGAAAACCTAAACACATCATAATTCTCTCTACATAACTCCTGTCTAGGTATTCATAAGATGTATGTATCTTATCACTCCTATCTTAGCACTCAAAAAAACATTTAATATTAGATATGCAAAAGCCTGTAGAATGAATCAGAAATTTAACCCACTTCTGAGTTTTAAGTCACAAAAGAAGTTCATCCAATTAAGCCCTAAAATCAAAATCATCCTTAGTTTTATAGAATAGCAACATCTTTGAATACTTTTTTAAATGACTATTAATCTCTTATTTTCTTTTCATAAGAATTAGCATCCTAAGCTTGAATATGACTCATTTATGTTGGATAAGTTGTAAGCTACTTGTAGCTATCATATCACAACAGCCTGCCACACATTCTTAACTACATGAAACTTCCTAAAACAAAAATCTAGCTGGCAAATCTAATTTTGAAACTCCCTAATCTTGTCTACCTGATTTAGACACGAATGAATTAGATTTTACCAGTGCAAGGGCCACCTACTCCATGCTAGAATATGGAGTTCTACTAAACACTACAACTAAGTGAGGTATCTGAGAAAGAACTTACCTAGATGTTCTCTAAGAATTCTTCCATATTTGAGACTCTGTGATTCTAATTTTTAAAGCCAAATTTTTTTCCCATGTCACTAAAATTCTCACAGATTAAAATGTAATCTACAGGTTGATTTTTGGAATGATTTGATAAGAGTAATGATTTGCTATAGAGTCAAGTGCCAACCCAAAGGTCTAAAGCATTCACCCTCATTAAGATATTATATTAAAACTGCTAAAGGTCTCCTCTTTTTCACTATTGTCTGATCTTTTCCAATAAACAAGCATCATAGTGCTGAATTGTGGGGATAAGGCCTGTGCATCCTGACTGCACTATTTCTCTGAGAAAAGGAAAAGGATTCAGAAAACATCTCCTTCTGCAGTCTATTTAGTCTTGTTAATGGTTTGCTAACAACCTCAGAAATTTTCACATCTGCCCAATAATATTCTCAAGTATATTCCTGACCTCCCCAATAATGTGAAAATAAAGGTGACTGATGCATTAAGATGTCCTTGTGAGGGATCTTTGTAATAGAGATGATTATAGTCTTTAAATTAAATGTTCTCAGCCACCTCAATTCTGGCAAGCAATTTTTCCAAGCTGTAACCAGAGTGAGATATCAGGAATTTTACTCTGGGCAGGAAATTCAGAAAACATCAAAAACAAAGTCCTTGGAGATATTACTTCTGCCTGTCCTGCCCTTTCAGCAGCATCTTCTTCCCAGGAGTATTTTCAATTCATTTAATAACTTAGAAAGCTCATGGTATACTGGTATATGCTTCTTCCCCCATTCAACTAAAGCCTACATAATCCTCTCCTCCCCACCCTGTTACTGCTCAAGTTCATGTCTGTCTATCTGTCTCTGTCTGTTTCTCTGTGTGTCTCTGTCTGTTTTTCTCTCTCTGTCTCTATCTCTATATTTCTCTGTCTCTGTCTCTATCTCTGTTTCCCTCTCTCTCTCTCTCTCTCTCTCTCTCTCTCTCTCTCTCTCTCTCTCGTTCTCTCTCTGTTTCTGTCTCTCTCCAGCCCCAATTCTTGTTGTTGTTTGTCCTTCATTCTCAAAGAGGACCATGACATCAGGGAGGTGACGCCATGACATGCAAGTGCCTTGGGTTTAGCGAGGGAAGGCTGGACAAGGTCACCAGCCTTGCTTTTTCTTCCAGAGCCATCAGGATCCAGTGGCCAGATATAGATCATGATGATTGGAGATGGCCTTGCACACACACACACACACACACACACACATCCTTGCCCCAGGTGCAGAAATTGCTAGCTATAGTTCTGAAGATACAACTAATTATTTGCCCTAAAGCTACTGAAATAATTACTCCCTTATGCACACCAGCTTTGAATAAAAAGCACAAGCTACCATTTATTCCAGTCCTGAAGTCAAGGGTATGTTTACAAACAGTATATATACTTATTCTTGTTTCACTCATTTTTACCTCTTTTTTTTACACACATACCCATTCTTTTTGTTGATCTTCTGATGTTTGCGTTTAAAAAGAAAAAGAAAAAGTTAGTGCAATTGTTCTAAATAGTGTGAGATCCCTGTACTGTAATCTTATAATCTGATAGACATTTGCCAGCTGGTACATTTTGAATCTTTAAAGCCCTCTTTTAATGCATTTGGAGCTACTGATAAGAATAGGAAGCTTTGGTTAATAACTCACTAAGTACAAGTCAGAAATCAAAATATGTTCACTCTGTGTGACAGAGAAGGTATAATGACATTGGAATCACTGAACTTGGGCTCAAATCCTGTCTGTGATACTTTCCCTCTCTATGTCTAAATAACTTCATCTCTAAGGGTTCTTAGCTTCCTTAATTATAAAATGAAGAGGCTAGAGGAGCCAAATCACTTGATTATGGAAGCACAGAGCTACAGAGTTGAAAGAAACCCAAGTGGTCAACTCATATTCTAACCTTAAAGAAAATCCATTCTACTCTACAACACTGCCAAAAATTGATTAATGAGTGTTAATGATGGAGAATCCATTAGCCCCCAAGGTAGGTCCTCTCTTTTGATTTTCTTAAAGCAAACAAGAACTAAGGAGCTGAATGAGTAATATGTTTCCTTGTAGACTAAAATCTCCCAAATTCCTGAGCATAAGTATACATTGATAAATTCCAATTCACAATCTCACTGTTTTGATTTCTCTTGGTAGATATTTTACCATTAATAGACATAAATTTACCATTGACAAAACTGAGAACACGTTTGTTGAGTTTCCAATTGATAATTTTGAATGAGGTTGCTAATACCTTTGGAGATAAGAATAAAATTTAAAGTAAAGAAGTGGTAGCATAAAAACAAAATGAAGACCAAGATAATAAAATCCTATTTTAATAAGGTTCATTATGTACTGCTCAAGTTCATGTCTATCTGTCTCTGTCCATCTCTCTCTGTGTCTCTGTTTTTCTTTCTCTTGTCTCTATGTTTCTGTCTCTGTTTTTTTTCTCTCTGATTCTCTCTCTCTCTCTCTCTCTCTCTCTCTGTCTTCCTCCCTTCCTCCCTCTTTTCCTCCTCCTCCTCCTCCTTCTTTCTCTCTCTCTCTCTCTCTCTCTCTCTCTCTCTCTCTCTCTCTC
>JAJPUD010000002.1:20961-58781 GCA_023553655.1 Myrmecobius fasciatus
TATATATATATATATATATATGTATGTGGGGGTATATATATATATATATATACATACACACATATACACATGCATATATATAATCTGTGTATACATGTATATGCATTTACTAGGATTGAATATACATATATGTACCTACATGCATATATCTTAAAATATATATATATATATGTTTATATATATATATATATTTTTAACTAGGCTTGAATATAGTAACACCTTTGCCCTTAAGCTATATCTCTCACTCCACCCCACCCTGACTATATAAGAAACTAGGTAGCTAAGTAGATAGAGCCTTTGGCTTGGAGTCAAATAAAGGAAGAAGAGGAGAGAGGAAGAGGAGGAAGAGGAAGAGAAAAGAAAAAAACTAAGAAAGAAGGAAAAAGAAGTATTTCTTTCTAAAACTAACATTTATGTAACACTTTAAAATTTTCAAAGTACTTTAAAAGACATATTATCTCATTTGATCCTAACAACCTTCTAAGGTATTCAACTCTGGGTCCAGTTCACCATCCATCTGGAGTGTCCATCAAGGATATAGGCACGTCATATTAAAGGCAACAGGTATTCTTCATCCATTTTCCCCCATATAATTAGCTAAATTTATACTCATTAATGTTCCTATATTTGAGTGATCATAAATCTCTATAAGTAGTGAAGGGCTAGCAGGTTCCAAGACTTGAAACAATCAGTACAATATCATTGGCAAATAGTAGCTTCTGAAAAATCTCTCCATCAACAGGGAATCTCTTTTCAAATAGATTTTGATCCGAATATCCTTTATGATGTTGAAAAATAAAGATTATGTCTTTCTCTCTGTGTCTCTCTCTCCCTCTGTGTGTGTGTCTCTCTCTCCCTCTCTCTCTCCCTCTCCCTCTCTCTCTCTCTCTCTCTCTCTCTCTCTCTCTCTCTCTCTCTGTTTCTACCTCTGTCTCTGTCTCTCTCTCTCAAATCTTACTAGAGGTTGATAATCAGAAAATTTCTAAACAAAGTTATTTCGCTATAGCATCTGTCATTGAATTTCATATCACTAAGGTGTTAAGATATGATAATATATATATATATATATATATATATATATATAGGAGAGACACTTTTGGAAGACAGCATTTTGAGGCTGTATTTTACTCAAGTAAGCCAAATGCTCTTTTGTAATCATCAAAGAAATACTATAGAATTTATACTCTCTATGCTTCTCTATTACATCTCTCTAGAAAACCATGAGCAAAGTCTCACAGTTATCTTCCTACACAATTACCAAAGGCATTCTTAACATGGGCTATTGAAAGAAAGTAGGGAGATGGGTAGATAATTGCAAATGTCTGAGTAAAAGCACTGCCTATGCTTATTGCCATCATTTTGGAATCCTCTTCTCTTCACTTCTTGCTTCAGTACTGGTCATTGAGAAAATAATCTGGGAATTATCTAACATCCCTGACACAAACGCCCAAATCAGCATGTTAGATTTAGGGAGGCTGTTTTCCAGGGCCTCCTGGCTTTATTCTTTTATGCCAGAGGGTTCTTCTTCCTCCTTTGGTTATATGTAGACCAGAAGATTCAAAATGAAGACAGCTGGTGGTAAGAAAATTTGTATTTAAGCATTTTCATGTAGCTGCTTTATCTCTACACCTGCACTTCTGCTGATATAATAGTTACCTGGTCCTCAGGCAATACTTTTTCCCTGCCCCTATTACATACAAGGTTATTAAAGGCAAGGACTGTATAGTTTTTGGTTTTATATCCCCAGGGACACCTGGTATAATTAATGCCTACTGTATTTTAAATCTTATTAACTGTGACTAGAACTAGATACCTTGAAAACTGATACCTGAAGTATCAACTATATTTCACCCAGTATAGACTTTTCACTATTTGCTACATCAGGTCTAACAATTCTTTTTGACTGAATCTAAAATTCCATTTCAATTTCCACAGATGGTATATTAGGCACTAAAGCAGTAGATTTTTAATGTGGGAGTTCCACCACCGTGGGGAATGAGACTAGCTCACCATATAAGCACAAACAGATTTGTTTAATTTTATACCTATTTGCTGTTTGCCTTCTGGTTTCATCTATAAAGGCTTTCATCTTGCTTAGCTGGACTCACAATAAGACTCATTCAATCTTGTCTTTCTCTCACCTGTCTCACTCTGCTGTGTTCCTTTGTGCCACAAAGAGATCAAGAGATTGCTAGGTAATGGGATTTCTAAGCCCTTTTGACTTCCCTGTTTTAGTGACATTTTTGCCCCATTAAACTTCTTTAAGAAATGGGAATAGATCTTATGTGTTTTCTTCTGTCAATCCGGCATCTTTTCAGAGTTGAGATCTTATTTAAATAGATCATACTGGAGGTATTGTAATTGCCTTATATATTTTTTTCTAGGCTGGTAGAACTTAGAGATAGAAGATTCCTTATGGATCATTTAATTTCATATTGACTTTCACCTCTAAGCTAACTAGTTGATGACCTGACTGCACACTGAAAATTGCTTCTGAAAATACTCCCATGTTTTACAGGGGGAGGAGAAAAATCATTGCACCAAATTCTCTGATAAAAGTCCCATGTCCATGATATAGAAGGAATGTATAAATAAGTGGTTAAAGAATATAAATAGGCATTTTTCAAAGTAATAAATCCAAACTATCTACAACCATATGCTCCAGATCACTAATAATTAGAGAAATGCAAATATAAATCTGAGGTTCTGTCTCACACCTGTCACCCTGGCAAAGTTGGCCAAAAAAGGGAAAAAGATAAACACTGGAGTATTTGTTGAGGGGGGGAAGGAAAGGGAGTGAGAAAGGCATTAATGCACTTTTGATAGAACTGTGAATTAACTTGTCCAGCTATTCTGGAAAACAATTTGAAATTTATGCCCCCAAAGCCACCCATACTTTTTGGCCAATCACTGTCTCTAGTAGGCTTATACCATAAGGAGATCAAAGAAAAAAGATAAGGACCCCTATCTATGAAGATATTTATAGCAGCTCATTTTGCAGTGGCAAAGAACTGGAAATTTAAGGGGATGTCCATCAGTTGGGAAATGGTTGAATAAAACACAGTATACGAAATAAATATTTCATGTGCAATATATAAAAATAGTTTATTTTGTACAGCATATGAAATAAAATACAACATATAGAGGGATATTATTCCTAAAGAAAAAAAATTACAAAATAGACCTTCATGGATATATATATATATATTATATGTAGGATAAAAGTAGCATGAAATGAGCCAAAGTAGGAGAGAAATTTATATAATCTTATCATTATTTTTTAAACTTTGAAAGACTTGCTAATTCTGATCAATCCAATGATAAACCACAGTTCCAAAGGACTGAAGATGAAGCATGCTATCCATTTTCTGATAAGGAAGTAAGAAACTCAAGCGACAGAATGAACCATACTTTTTTGAACATGGACAAACGTAGGACTTTGCTCTTCTTGACTATGAATATTTGCTATAAGCATTTTTTTTTCAGTGGGGGAGGAGAAATTGAAGAAAGAGAACAAAAATGCTTGTTAACTTTAAAATTTTTCATTAAGGGAAAGAAATTATTACCATGTTGATGTTTGATAACCAATTGTTTCCTGGCTGTTAAGGTACTGTTAAGTTTCAAGGAGGATGACTTTGAAATGAATATGTTAAATATCTGATATACTTTAGAAAGAAAAAACAAACCTACAATTTCATATCCATTCCTTTTTTTCTATCTATTAAATGGAAATGCTTATGTTTGCATGTTTGTCAAGTTCATAATAAGGAAAAATAAAAACAATTCCAAAAAAGTCATCATTTTTTGTGATGAGATTTGGTGCTCTGCCATATCATGGCCTTTCCAAGTCATTTCTTGATGAAAATAAACATGATATAGAGAGATAAGGCCTCTGAGACAGGCAAATGGCTTTCAAAATTTTTTTATGTCCATGAAAGTTCTATTTGATTCCAAAAATGTGTGCCAGTCCCACCTTCTTCACCTCCCTTACCCACCATGGACATTCCTTTTCCTAACCAAGACTGCCATAATAATCATCCAAAAAAACTCTCTGGAGTAAGTATATTCAGTTCACATCATCTACCTACTCCACAAGAAGTTTCCATGCAAATAAATTTTTAATAACATTCGAATTTTTGAGCCTGAATTTCTCAGCCATTTTGTATTAAGTACAATTCCCTATACTACCACTGTAAGTCTCTTAGGTGCTCTAATGGATTCTTTGTGTTTTATTATATTCTCTGTTGGTGAATTTCTTTTTTTTCCTGAGGCAATTAGGTTTAAATGATTTGCCCACAACTAAGTGTCAAATGACTGAGGCCAAATTTGAATTCAGATCCTCCTAATGCTAGGACTGGTATTCTATCCACTGCACCACTTAGCTGCCCCTCTATTGGCCATTTCTACATTATTTCTTTCCACTCTTCTTAAGACATTTTAATTCAAGCACAAATCTTTGCCATACTTTTATTTTTCCATCTTCAAATTCCTTTTCTGATCTTAGGATTTTCAACCTGTCTCTTCATCGATAAAGTAAGAAGTTGGGTTCATAGCTTCTAAAGTCCAAATCTACTCTCACAAGATCACAGATCTAGAACTAAAAAAGATTTTGGAAGGTGGTCTGGCCCATCCCCTCTCATTTTACAGGAGGGAGAAGGTTCAGGAAATTTAAGTGACTTAGTTAAGGTCCTGTTAAGAACAGGGATTGTCTTTTGCCTCTTTGTGATCCTTAGCACAGTGCCTGACACATAGTACACGCTTAATAAACATTTATTGACTATGATCTTGCTGGTGTTCATTTAATCTTAATTGTTTTAAAAAAAAAAGAGTACTTCTAAATCTATCTGAGGAGGTCCCTCAGAACATCTTGTGTGATTTCTTTGTCCCATCTGTGCTGCTTTTAGAACTTCAGCTGACTCAATTACCTCAGGGTAATTTATTTTGATTCTCTCAGTTTTCTCCTTTGTTTTGCTCATTTTCTATTTTGGTTTGTTTTTATTTTTATTTTCTTACATGACTTTTTAACAGTGTTTCTATTTGTTATTTTTCAGTGATAATATGAGAAATCTGGCTCTCTTCAAACCTCTTAATCTGTCACCTTGATTGAAAAGTTTGACAACAAAATAAAACAAAAATAAGAAAAAATATGTGAGCATACATATATCTGTATAATATGCTCTTCTGATCTCTCTGTGTGTCTGTCTCTCTGTCTCTCTGTCTCTGTCTCTCTGTCTCTGTCTCTGTCTCTCTCTCTCTCTCTCTCTCTCTCTCTATATATATATATATATATATATATACACACACATATATATTTATAGTTTCCTCCAAAATAAAAAGCTTAATTTATTTTTGGCCCAGGACATGAGGCAAAAGCTTAATAATATGCTTATGCCAGCTCTATAATTTAAGTGGAAAGGGGATAGAGATGAGAAGAGATGGTTTGGGAAGAATAAAGGAGAAGAGAGAGAAATAGAAGAAGAGGGAACTAAAGTCAAAATCTTATGAACACGGTTGGAGAAGAATGAGGGGAAGAGAAAGTTGAAGAGAGTAAGAAATGTAGGAGAAAGAAGCCAAATTCTAAATCTTATGAACTAAATCTCATCCCAACAGCTCTGTGAGGTAGTGTGGCCATAAATGTCTCTGCTGATATATATTTTGGAGTCAGAGAGCCCGGCCTCCTACACACTGGCTGCTCTGTGCTATAAGCAGATTCCTGGAGGAGGGTGAATGTGACAGTCGGAGGCTAAAAATTTCTGGTCAATTACTACTAGGTATTCTAAGTAAAGGTCTGATTCAAGGATGTATCTTCTTAGATATTCTAAGAAAAGAAAGTCTATTTTATAAAAACAATCCATGTAACTCAGAAATTCAAATAATTACATCATAACACAAATGTCCTCCCCAATGCTGTGAGTTTAATTTAGAATTGCTGAAAAACACATGCCTCCTAACAGCTTCTGCCTCTAAGTATTAGCATGATTGTTAGAGCTGGTGCCAAAAACATACCTTAGTCATCAATACTTAAGGTTTGCAAACACTCTCCTCCATAGTTCCCAAGCTCCTTCCTCCTCACAGTTGACTAAATACACATTACTATCAGGACATATGGGGAAGCAAGCATTTATTAAGTACCTACTGTATTTCAGAGCAGCTAGGTGGTATAGTGGATGGAGTGTCAGGTCTGGTCAAATCTGGGCTCAGACACTTACTAATTGTGTGACCTTGGGCAAGTCACTTCACCCTATTTGTCTCAGTTTACTCATCTGTAAAGTGAACTGGAGAAGGAAATGGCAAATCACTCTAGTATCTTTGCTAAGAAAGCCCTAAATGGAGTCATACCTGAGTTACCATCAGGAAGATTCATCAAATCTGGCCTCAGACACTAGTGGTGTGTCCTTGGGCAAGTCACTTAACCCTATTTGCCTCAGTGTACTCATCTGTAAAATGATCTGGAGAAGGAAGGAGCAAACCACTCTAGTGTCTTTGCTAAGAAAGCCCTAAATAGGGTCATACCTGAGTTGGATACGATTGAAAAGCAACTGAACAACAAAAAACAGGGTACACACACACACACACACACACACACACACACACACCCCTAAATAGACAAATCTATTTAACTCCAACCTAGAGTTAAAGGCAGGGTAGAGGGGTGGGGTGTCTTAGAGTTGGAAAGAAACCAGCTTTTGTCATTTTCCATAGTTTTTTATGTCACATGGTGCTATTTCTGCTGCCGAATGACCAACTTCCTTCCTCCCACACAAAAAGAGAAACAAAAGTGGATGATTTTCTTTAGCAAAAAAAACTTAGACTAACTGTAGGTTAAAAGCCTGGGAATCATCTTCTGTGTGCTTGATTTCTAGGAGAAAGATTCAGTGATAAGCTATACACTTAGAACTTGGAACATATTTCCCATTTTTAAAAATGTTACCCTTGGTAGTCAGGTCCACAGGTGCCTATTTTTTTTAACCTACAAAGTCTTAGTGCAGCGAGCCTAATAGCTTAAAACTGACTTTTGGGGCTCCCTATGGGATGTCCTTGAGAAAGCTTGTGGAGATAGGAAAAGAGCTCCAGTTCTGGAGGACTAGAATCCAAATGCTGCCTGTGACCCACACTGGCTGTGTGAGCGTTAGCTCCGACCCTTGACAACTCACTAAGATGACAAGTGGCCTAAGGGTGGCCCTACTGTTCCCTGCTATTCCCAGGCACTCTCTACACCCACGGAATCATAGATCCAGACCAATGTACTTGAAGCATCGTACTGCTGGTCCAATTCTAGATCATAAGAAATAGAAAATGCAGCCTCTGTGACTGGGAATTATCTCTGCTGGGGGAAGGATCAGGGAACTCAGTCCCTATTCAGAAAATATAGGGTGGGTCTGAGGGATAACAGGAGTCACTATTAAGAGTCAAAATTTAAGTTCAAAGAGAAATGAGACCCATTGATAGGAGAGTAATGATAATAAAGCTAAATAAGAATGTGTACAGAGGCCAGTAGAGTGACTTTGGGGATGGGATAGCTTGGAGAGGTTCTATACTCATGGTTCCATCAATCATTCTAATGCTTTCTAGAGGAAAGAAACCTGGACTTGAAGTCAATCTGTTGTCAGTGGACATTTATTAAGTACTTATTCTTTGCCAGACAATGTGCTAAGCTCTGGGAGACAACAGCAAAAAAAAAAAAAAAAAAAAAAAAACAATTTTTGCTCTCAAGGAACTCCTAGTCTAATGGGGGAATAGCATGCAAACAACAATGTACAAGCAATCTACATTCATAATAAACTGGAAATAACTAACAAAAAACAAGCAACAGAATTAAGGGGGGCAGGTTCAAATTGACATTTACCATTTAGTGGCCATGTCACCCTGGACTAGCCACCTACTTGGTGCCTCAGGCATCTCATCTGTAAATTAGGTATAATAAGAGCACCTTACCTACATCACAAGGTTGTTGTGAGGAGCAAATGAGCTGATGGCTATAAAACATTTTGCAAACCTTGACACATTATATAAATGTTAGCTGCTATTGTTTTTATTGTTATTGTTGCCGCCACCTGTTCTCTTCTCTGTGAGAGGAGGACTGTCTAGCCAGACTCTATCAGTGGCACCCAGCCATACTTCATAAAGCTGTTTCAGTTGAGAAATGAATTTCTAGTTTTAACTCTGGCCACTAAAGGCATGTTTCCTTGCATACACACCAATGCCCCTAAATAGCAATAATGTTTGTAAGGAAGGGCTCAAGGAGACTGGATATGGATAGAAGCATCATATTTTCACCTTTTTGTTGTTTTTTTGCTTGGGTTTTTTTTTTTTTGCTTTCTCGTGGTTTTTTCCCTTTTGATCTGATTTTTCTCGTACAACATGACAAATATGGAAATATGTTGAAAAGAACTGCATATCAGATTGCTTGCTATCTTGAGGAGGTGAGAGGTAAGGGAGAAAGGGAGAAAAACATGAAACACAAAATTTTACAAAAGTGAATGTTGAAAACTATCTCTACATATATTTGGAAAAATAAAATAATATTTGAAAAAAGAACAAGAAAGGATTCCTGGTTTATTCATGATTTGAATTCAAAGGAAAAAAATAAGCCTATTTTTCTGAGTCTGATTCAAGCCTTTATGAATTAAAGACTTTAGAAGGAAACTTGATACTATCAAGCTGGGCAATATAAATACATAAAACTGTTTCAGCAGCTTAAAACCTTTATGGTCTTAGACCCCAACAGGGATAAACATAATGCAAGAATTAGGGTCAACAACCCTGGAAAACAAGTAAGTATTTCCAGTGCTTAGAACAGCCACAGCACACCAGAAAACATCCTGTTTCCTAATCAAGTGGAAAAGGAAATCCTTGCTAAGGATTGCTAATATCCCTAGCCATGAAATGCAGCTGTTTCTTCCACCACCATTACCTGGAAAATGGGAACATACTCATTTTGTATCAATTGTCCTTTTATTTCCAAGGCTGGCAGTATGGGCACCAAACACTACTCCAGAAGGAGAAACATATTTTGTTCTGTTTTCCAATTCAAAGAGAGAGTAAAATGCCATGGCACCTTTCACGTTGCCAGGAAAAAATGTCACTTTGGAACAATGGTATCATCCCCTTACTATGAGACTTTATGTTAGACATAAACTAAAACCTTCTCGATACAAAGTCTTTTTTTCCCCAGTTCTTTATCATTCTTATCCAGCCTGCTTTGCTTCCCACTTCTTTCTTAGGATCACAGAAGCAGAGACTTGGAGCCAGATCTTAGAATCCAAACTCATTTTACAAATGATGAAACTGAGTTTCTAGAAGTCCCTTGCTCAAAGTCACAAAGAGAGTAAATTGCACACCTTGTGGCTCCCACTTAGGTCTTCTAATCCAATCCTCTTTGTACAATATTCTATTGCTTCTTTCTCCTCATATCCTCACCTCCCAGAACTGTTGTAAGAATAAAATTAGACAGATAATATTTGTAAAGACCTTAAGACAATGTCTGGCACATAGTAGGTGCTTGATAAATGTTTGTTTTCTTCCTTCCTTTATGATTTCTCAGAAAGTTATTACTAATGATAAAATTCTTAATCCCCAGAGTAAAATCACATCCCAAATCTGAAAAGGAATCTTTGCTTTGTCCCAGTCCCCATGCACTTTGACCAAAGAAGAAGTTTTTATATTCATTAGATTCTCTCCTATCTGGAAGTCAATCCCCGAGACTTCTAACCAGAGCAAAATGTATTTCATCTGCTTCTCCTGATTTTTTCTTTCATCCTAAATCTAAATTTGTCCCCTCTATGAATGAAAGCATTCCTTTTGCTCTCATGAATGAAGGCATCTCTTTCATGCCTTAATAGGCTATTCTTTATGCATTGTGATAGACAAAATAAATCAGAACCTGGTGATCAGCTTTTGATAAGGAGTCTTTGTTTTGAGAACCATTCTTAAAACCATGAAGACCTAGATTTGAGCCTACAGATACTGTATAACTTCAATCAATTCATTTAATCTCTTGGTTCTTTAGGCAATTTTCTAAGACTATAATTTTCAGGGAAAAGGCCAACATGCATAGGGAGAATAAGTTTATTCCCTTGGGAATTCCTTATACCAATGAAATAAGTTTTAGTCCCTAACTCTATCCATATGTGTGTGTCACTCTACTGTTAAAGAGACCAGATTACTGACTCAGTTTATTCTCCATAGATTTTAGGTTTTTCTAAGGTTCATATGTGGCAAAGTCAGTCTCAGCAGACTGAAATTTTAAAGGGAAGAATAATTCTTTGATAGCTTCTGTCTGACGTGGGGATTCAAGGGCAGAGGGGATCAGTAACAGTTCCCATGAACAAATTCTCACAATAATTTATTATAAATAGGATGTGTAAAAGCAAAGTAGGAATACAAATTGAAATTATCAACCAAGTAATTAAAGGAATATCAGCTATATTGGTGGTCACTGTCATTCCATCTTTATCTCTGCCCCACCATCACTACCATCACACATAAACACACAAAAAACCCACTAACTTTGAATAAATTTCCTAGGCAATCACAGCAATTTTATTCTTTAATTTGGCTAAGGCAACCTACAAGTTATCCAAACCTTGAGAGCATCTTTGCCTCCAAAAATTTTGTCTTCTTGGCAAAGGAATGATGATTCAGGGATCACTCCTTTTTAATATTTCCATTTTATCACACTGGCACTTCTGGTTGGAAGTGGGAGGGAGAGAAAGAGAGACAAACAGAAACAGACAGAAAAACAAAGAAAGACAGAAGGAGAAAGAGAGGAGGAAGAGAAGAAGAAAGAGACAGATAGGGAGAGAAAGAGGGAGAAAGAAGGAGGTTAGAGAAAAAGGGGGAGGGAGAAAGAGAGCAAGAGAAAGAGAAAGAAGGGAGAGGGAGACAAAGAGAGATAGGGACAGAAAAAGAGAAACATTAAGTGGGGGAACACCTGCTTTTTTCTGGATATTTCAATTGTCAGTTCTATCCTCTTCACCTTGACATTTGAAATATAGTGAATGGGAGCAGCAAGGTGGAGCAATGGATAGAGCACCAGCCCTGAAGTCAGGAGGACCTGAATCAAATCTGGTCTCAGACACTTAACACTTCCTGGCTGTGTGATACTGGGCAAGTCACTTAACCCCAATTGTCTCAGCAAAAAGAAAAAAAAAAGAAATATAGTGAATGAATGGGGCCTGGTTTGTCCACACAAAGAATTACTATACTTCAGGGGTGCACACATTGAGGGGGCTCATTATGCACTCCAATCACACCACTTCTACGAATGGGAAATCCAGAGAATGCCTCCAGTCCCTTCATTTTGATTGCTCCATCTCTAAGAGTTTTCTTTGGACTAGCACAAGTTCTCTCAATAGTAAATAGCTTTATTTTATGTCAAATCATTATTTGTTATGGAATATTGACCTTATTTAATTCATTAACTAGTTATTGCCTTAAGGTAAGTAGTCACAGCTACATATCTTTTGATTTTAGCTATAAGGCTATAACTGGATATATGCAAAGAACATTAGGGACAATGATTGATATGAGTTTCAAAGAAAATAAGTTATTTTACATACAGATAAGATTTACTTATTCATTCAAATATAAGCTAAAAATTTTCATGGAGAAATAACACAACAATCTTTATTGTAGATCAGTGAAGTCCTCAGACTTCCAGAAATATCTTCTTTTCATACTTTTTTTAAATCTTGAAGTTTGTAATCAGTCACCCTATGGTTTAACTCAATATCATTTTGACTCTCCTTTCCAGATCATCACTCTAATCTATATGATTTCTATTAGAATGGAAGATTCTTGAGAGTAGGAACTATCTCACTTTTAAATCTGTATTCTCGGAGCTTACTTAGCACAGTATTTGGCATATAGTACATTCTTAATAAATGTTTTTTCATTCATTGATTGATAGGCACATGTAATCTATTCAAATTTCCCTACATAAACACTTAAAACAAAGAAGTACAATTTGGGGTTGGGGAGGGAGAAACAGAGAAAGAGAGAGGGAGGAGGGAGAGAGGTAAGGAGGAAGAAAGAGAAGAGAAAAGAGGAGAAGAGAAGAAGAGGAGAGGAAGGGAGGGGAGGAAGGGAAATGAGAAGAAAGGAGAGAAAAAGGGAGAAGAGGAGAAGAGAGAGGAAAGAAGAGAAAAGAGAAGAGAAAAGGAGAAGAGACGAGAGGAGAGGAGAGGAGAGGACAGGATAGGACAGGACAGGACAGGACAGGACAGGACAGGACAGGAGAGGACAGGAGAGGTGAGGACAGGAGAGGAGAGGAAAAGAGAAGAAAAAAGAAAAGAAAAGAAGAGAAGAGAGAGAAGAGATAAGAAAAGAAGGGGCAAGAAAAGAAGAGAAGAGAAAAGGAGAAGAGAAGAGAGAGACGGGAAGAGACAAGAAAAGAAGAAGAGAAGAGAAAAGGAGAAGAAAAGAGAAAGAAGAGAAAAGAAAGAAGAGGAGAGACCTACTAAGCACTTACCGTGTGCCAGGTAGAGGCAGCTAGATAGCTCAGTGGATAGAGCACTGGGTCTGGAGTCAGGAAGACCTCTTACTAGCTGTGTGCAAGTCACATACTCAGTTTGTCTTAATATACTGGAGAAGAAAACTATTCCAGCATCTCTGCCAAGAAAACTAGAGTCACAAAGAGTGGGACATGATTGAACAATGCACCAGAAATACTATAGATATAAGAAAATAAGATGATCTCTACTCTCTAAGAACTCACATGTTAGGAGGGGAAAACAACATAAAAAGAATCTAGAAAGATGTGAGGGAAGAAAATACTCTCATGGGGCAAGGCAGCTGGTGGGGAGGTGGAATGAATGAATTGAGCCAGGAGTGATGTGAGCAGCATAGCAGGAATCTTTCAAGAAGAAAAAATTTGTACTTAAGAGTAATGTTTTCATTAGTAACAACACCCTTAAGTTAACACCTTCCATAAAAACCTTATCAGAATCTTGGCTTCCTGTGCAGCTATTATGCAGAGTGACAGCTTTACAAAATGTTGTAAAAGCCAAGGAGAGCTGAGCATCTTTTTGTAAAAGTGGAAGATAAGGATGTGGGGAGAAGTACCACAATTCATTTGTACTATCTAATGACACTTGCAGAAAACAGGGATGTCTCAAAGAAGGTGAACTATAAATAGTAAGGTTTCCCCAGAACTCTGAAAGAATTGTTTGTGTTTGACCAGTTCCTACCAGGCTGACCTCTTCTAAATTTCTCTACCATGCCTCCAGAAGATTCTTCAACCAGAAGATCATTTCATTCCTAGAATCCACACCTCAGAAGAACTTTCCACCCTTGGAGTCCCACCCTTTGAATATCTTGATTCTCCCAGAAATTCCATTTAAGGAGCATACTCTGGCCAGATATCCCTTCATTTTCCACCATCTCACACTCCTAATCCCTCCAACATGTTATCTTTCTCTTTACTTTGTTCTTCCCTCCCTTTCAGCAGTTTTCTTTTATATCTTCTCCCATAAGGATATAAGCAGAGACTGTCTTAGTTAGTATTTGTATTTTTATGCTAACTATTTAGCATAAAAGTACTTAATAAATTTAGTAAACTTAATTTTTGTAAGTGTTTAATAAATGCTTGATCACTGTTGATTGACTATTAATATTTTTATAACTGATCTGGAATAGTCAGTACTTAATGAAAGTTCAAGGCTTACCAATATCACCAAACTCTCTCTTTCATTTCCTACTAGATAAAATCCTTGGATTCCATTCTCCCATCAGCTACTACCCCAGGAAAAGCACATTTCCAGGAAACCTTTCATCACAGAAATTGCAATATCTTGGGTACTCTCAGTACACTCCATCCCTCTGATTCAAGGGGCCCAAAGTCTCTAAATAAAAATGACTCAAAAGGATTTCCCATTACTTACACTCCTTAAAATCAATTCTATCATTATACCCTTGAACCAGGTACCTTCTTTACTCTTTCCTACTTTTTCAGGATCCTTTTGTTTCTTCCCATTAGACTATAAATTCCTTGAAGAGAGGAACTGTCTCTTTTTTTTGTTTATATCTCCAGTCCATCAACACAATGTAAGTTCTTAATAAATTGTATTGTTTTGTATTAAATTATTTTGTTGAATTATATTGAAATATCAATCTGATTGGGGTAAAGTAAGCAAAAACTCACTAGTTTGTGTAAATGAGCAAAGATACGATGGGTAAATTTCACTAAAATTAATTGTAAACCACTTTAAAAAGTCTAATGTCTCTGTGACCTCAGTGCTGTGAATACTCCTTCCAACAATATGAATTACAACACAGTCATTTTGGTGGTACCCTATACACTCTTGCCCAGATCCTCCCATGAGCTAGACAGAGAGAATCCACCTAACGTGTCAGGGAACCTTTCTTCATTCTAGCTTGACATTTCTCTTAAGAATATCAATAGAACATATTGACAACTTATTGGTTATAACAGCCAAATTGGTTGTTTCTTTGTTCTTCATATATAGCTCTCCATTTCTCAAAACAATTAGCACAGCACCTGGAACATAACAAATACTTAAAAACACTTGTTCTCTTCCCCCTCCTCCCCATAGTTGGTGCTACTCTGAAAAGAAAAGACAAACTTTGAATACATATCTTTATATCCATGTATGGATGTCTATGTACATTTGATGTGTTCTTCAGTGTTAGGTATGGTTAGCAGGGGAATTGATAGAGATCAATCTAGCTCCATGATCCCACCTTTGGGGATTGACATATTCCAAGTGATGTCAAACTCTTGAGACTTACCCTCTGTAGAAATCCCAGTCATGTCCCTGAGGTTAAATTTTTCCTATAAAATCTGCTTATGGGTCATTTCATAACAGCTGCCTTCCTTTGGGACACTCTGCCTTGTGGAGTCTTTCCCCCTCCCCTTCCCCCATGCCATGTGATGTCTCCCTTAATTCCACCATGCTTCTCACCCCCACTTCTCCTCCTTATAACTAACTCTTTTAGGGTGCTGAGTCCCTTTCAGGATTTAGCTGCCAGCTAAGGGCATGCACCAAGCTCATGGGGGGCTCCATTTCCACTGGATAATTATGATTTCCCCTGAAGAACTTGTCTTTCCTATGCTCCCCCACTCTATTTCATATTTACCATTTCCAGTGTGTCTACTATACCCCTTCATTTTGTTCGTAACTTATTTCCCTAAATAAATCTACCTTTTGCCAAAGAGAACGGCCATGGTGAATTCTTCACACGACCAAACCCCAACTTTTGGTAGCTGCCATCATTTGGTACCAAATCCCACATCATAGATCCCATCACATTTATGAAGGAGTACACCTTCTAGGGAAATATAGTGGTGATTTCGGGGGGGGGGGTTCCGTTCTAGCAATCTGATTCCAAAGTCCTCTGGCTTTGCCCTCCCACTCCCAAACTAGGAATGCTGCTGTTCTGACAATCTGCCTGATTCTGAAGGGACCACTCCTCAATTCCTTGCTGACTGATAATCTGGTCACTAAGAACCAAATTCCAGAGACCACTTCTCTGGGCTGTAAAATTAGCATGTCAAAGATAGAAAGCTGGATAAAGGGGTCTCCTGGCTTCTGTTTCTCTGCTGAATTCTCTTGAAATTTAGTCTGATGTAATGTAATGATGTTACAATTGCAATAAACTTTGCCCCTTGACAAGGAAATGGGTTCAAATCTGCAAATTTTTTTGAGATACTTTGTGACACCAGTCTGGGACCCCAAACTTTTGGAGTCCCCTTTTCCAACCTCAACACTTACCCACAAAGTCATACTTTGAGTACATATATATATATATATATATATATATATATATATATATATATATATATATATACAAATAAGGATGTCTATGTGTATATTTGTATACATGTATTCAAACTGGCCTTCTTCCTCACACAACAATCCATCACCTGTCTGCATGCCTTCACAATGGATGTCTCCACATCTGGAATGCTTTTCCTACTTCTTCTTAGTGTGTGGAATTAACTGAGGGAAGACACTCTCATGGGAATATAGCCTTAAACTATATCTTAATTGTGAATTGAGACTTTATAATAACAAATAGAGATATAGCTTAAAAAACTGCAGATGTTCCTTCCCTCTTGTTTCCCACCACCTCTTAATTAGCATTTAAGTACCTATTTATTTATTCTTTTGTTTCTGGTTTAGATTTCTGCAATTAAAATGTAAGCCCAGATTCCATCAAACAAAAGGCCAGGTTGGGGGGATGGGAAGGAGGCTTCTGTTCTATTTAATTGGTGTTTTGCAGTTTATGCTTTGCACTCCCTTTGCTGACAAACACCTTGTCAGATGGGAGATGCCCTTTCTCGTGAGATCGTAATAAATCCCTTTTTGCTTTTTTCTCTGATTGTTTTTGTGGATCTACTGTCCCACACATTAGGATTTCTGTTGTGGTGATGGTTCAGTCATAAAATTATTTGTGACCTATTTGGGGTTTTCTTGGCAAACATACTGGAGTGGTTTGCCATTTCCTTTTCCACTTCATTTATAGATGGGGAACTAAGGCAAATAGAGTGAAGTGACATGCCTAGATTCACACAGTTAGTAAGTGTTTGAGGCTGGGTCCAGGCCCTGGCACTCTAGTTACTATACCACTTAAGCTTAAAATTCTTAAATTCCTTTAAAATTTAACTCAATCTTTCCATGTAGATTGCACGTTGTGTTCCTCCAAAAATGTAAGGTTCTTGAGAGCAGAAACTAATTTATTTATATTGTATCTCTCTTATCTAGCATAACCCAAGTATTTAATAAGGGCGTATTGACCAGCTGGGTAATGTACACCATTAATGTAATACTAGCTCAGATGAAAATGAACAAGAAAAAATCATCTCACCAAGACTAAATAGGAAGAAAGACCTTAATGCTCTGCTACATATGGGTATCCATGGATACAGACACATAACTTGGAATCTGAAAATATTAAACAAAGGAGAGGCTAGGGAGTGTACCTGTGATTTCGTAGACAGAGTTCCCCCTTTACCAATACAAGGGCACTTCCTCTGTCAACTAATAGTCTTAGAAAGTTGACCAGAGTACTGAGAGGTTAAGGGAAATGTCCACAGTCACACAGACACTTAAGTTTTAGAGGCAACTAGCTCTGAGGTCATGATACTATGACATAGTATCTCCAATAAAGAAATAGAAATAAACCATTCCTGGGGGAAGCAGGAAGAAGGCTCTGATAGAGATCAGTTTAGTTCCATGGCCCCATCCTTAGGGATGTAGTCCAGTCTGAAATCCAAGTTATGTCAAATTCTGAGATTCACCCTCTATTGAAATCCCAGTCATGTTCCTGAGGTTAAATTGAGGTTAAAATTGAGGTTAAAAATAAAAGACACAAACCTATACAATCCAGATAATAATTTTATTTCAAACTCAGTCAATTAAGTTGCTATTGAAGTCCAGTGGCAAGACTAAAGCCAAGACATAGGAATAACTCAAGTAATTTTGGCATCTCTCATTTAGATGGGAAAGACATGATTTAAGTCTTTCCCAAGTCTCAGTTTGTCTGGGCAATACCCATTCAATGACTAAGACTAAGTAAGAAGTGAGACAAAAGCTGGCTCAATTTGCCATCACAAAACTATCAATTTGGGAATGGAAGACATTTACAATTTCTGGTCAGAAGAGAAAACAACTGCTATTTACATTCATTTTAAGCCATCAATACCTGAGCAATGAGCTGCAAAGGCTTGGGCTGGGGACTATTACTAGACATTTAATGAGAACTAGAGTGATCTGGGTTTAAAAGTATAATCAAATAGCTCCCATTGAAACACAATGGGCTTTTTAAAGCCTGTTTTTCCAAAGCTATATGTCAAGAAATCAAATATGAAAACTGCAGGACAAAGAGTAAATTATTCTGGCTTTTTGAAAAAGAAAATGATGATGATGATGATGATAATGATGATGATAAAGAGAAAGTTTTTTTAAATCAGTTACCCAACTTCAAAAGATTTTATAAAATAGAAGCAACCAAAAATATATTTTTATGTCCAGAACATCCACATGTAAGGCAAGTAAAAAAAAATCTGAAATACCTTGAAATACACACAAATACATACACACAGAAACACACATAAGCAAAAAACTTATCTACATCACCATTATCCTCTTCAGGATAAATATTGAGAGCTGCTAAGTTAATAAGGCCCCAACTATCATCCTCAATTTTAACACCTGATTTCAGTGTTTTCTTCCTGAGACCAGCACCTAGCAGAAAGTGACTGAACATATCACTTCCTGCCTTTATTCCTCTTTTAAATCTCAGGCTCCTAATTGGCACCTTTAAACAAGGCATCCAATATTCATAGGGATGGCAGTGACATAAGGAACATATTTCAGAGCCCATTTCTCCAAGCAGCCAAAGAAACTGTGGGTATTGATCAGCCCAGCCATCCTGTGCTCTGTCTCAGCTTGTCCTTGGACAGGAAAAATAAGATTATTAAGGAACTGTCTGACTTAGAGTGTCTGCCTGTCTGGGGGAGTGGGGAGGAGGTGGGGAAGATGAAACCCATTCCAGAAACATATTTTTAGCAGTCAAAATCAGCAGCCTCAGATATAAGGGTGGCCAGAGTGAAGCAGTTCATACAAATGGAAAAGGCCCTAATGGTTCAAGTTCATGGAGGCAATCTCAAAGAGAAAAGAGATGAGAAGTGAACAGTTCACAAATAAATCAATGGATGAATACCCAAGCAGAAACAGGTCTGTATAGGGATCCTAATTGGGTAAGAATTGCATCCTCACACCTCAGGCCACATGAGGCAGATTCACTAAAATAAATTTTAATTTAAAAATTCCCCTACTCCATCATGTCATTTAAATAAATTTTTTCATAAGAGATTTTTAAGAGCAAGGTATAAAAACCTTCAACATGCACCAAAAAAAGATAATACCATTTTTCCTTTAAAAGTAAAACAATCCTGAGAAAATGCACCTGAGAAATAGCAGAGGTGGAAGATGTATGAGTATAGAATATTGCACAGGCTGTGGTTATTATATGAGCTAGTTTTGCTAATGGCTTTTGTTTTTCCTCTCTGTTTTTATTGTCTGTCACAGGGAATAGCTCCCTGGATGGGAGAGAAAAGAAAGATATATTTGGTTTTCCCTTCTATTAGTCTTTCCCTTTCTTTTCCCCCTTTCCCTCCTACTTCTCTATAAGGTGAGACAAGTTTCTTTGTGATACCAAATATATCTGATATTGAGAGATATATTTGGAAATGAAGGTAATGCAGAGGGGGGGAGAGAGAAAGAGAGAGAGAGAGAGAGAGAGAGAGAGAGAGAGAGAGAGAGAGAAAGAGAGAGAGATTAATAAAAAAAATTTAAATAATAATCCATTCACTGTCTACTTCAATATCTATTTTGCTGATTGCCTAGAGAGACACTATCAAAATAAATGTAATTACACTGTGGATTATACACTTGCCAAGCAGACTGAAGGCCTGGCAGGGACACTGAATTGCAGTTAGGCCAAAATTTCATGACAAAACATCCCATGAAGGACTCTAATAGCAGCAGCTGTCATAGTTATCACATAGTGCGATATCCTCTGATTTGTGGGATATCTTCCAAAAATTTGAGCTGGAGGCAGAATCAAGTTGGTAAAATGAAAAAAGGTTCTTGGAGATAGTGGAAGAGACGTCCCCTTCCTCCAACCCCACCCAAGGATAGTTCAGAAGACCTTCCTCCCTCTTTCTATCCCTCCCTCCTTCTCTCCTTCTCTCTCTGTGTCTCTTTCTTTTTCTCTGTCTCTGTCTTTGTCTCTCTGTGTCTCTGTGTCTGTCTCTGTCTCTCTGTCTCTGTCTCTGTCTCTGTCTCTGTTTCTGTCTGTCTCTCTGTGTCTCTCTGTCTCTGTCTCTCCTCTCTATCTCTCTGTCTCTGTCTCTGTCTCTCTCTCTCCTCTCTGTCTCTCTCTGTCTCTCTGTCTCTATCTCTGTCTCTGTTTCTGTCTGTCTCTCTGTGTGTCTCTGTCTCTGTCTCTCTCTCTCCTCTCTGTCTCTCTCTCTCTCTTTCTCTCTCTGTCTCTCTGTCTCTGTGTCTCTGTCTCTCTGTCTCTCTTTCTCTCTGTCTCTGTCTCTCTCTCTGTCTCTGTCTCTCTCTCTCTTTCTCTCTCTGTCTCTCTGTGTGTGTCTCTTTCTCTGTCTCTCTTTCTTTTTCTCTTCCCCACCCCAGGCATATCATTTAGCATCTCTGGGCCTCAGTTTGCTCAGCCATAAAATAAGAGAATTACATTTAAATGATCTCTAAAATCCCCTTGAGGTCAAGCTCCATGATGCCTTTACAGAGTCTTTATAACTTAGTCACTGTGGCTAAAAAGTTCATAACCCTGAAACCATCTGGTGACAAACCTCCCCAAACTCAGAAAGGCTAGTTTGCAGCTAAGAGCCATGGAGTTTATCTCCAGGCCCATACCCCAAACCTGCAGGGCTTGATAAGTCCTTCTTAAGTGGGTACTCTACAGACAGATTCTGAGTCATCCAGGGTCACCTCCAAGCAACAATTAAGGCTTAAGTTAAAGTTTTATAGCTCATCTTCATAATAATATAAATATAATGATGTATAACATATACATATGCACATATATGTGTGTATATATGTATATATATTCATATGTATATATAGTTTTAATTATAAACCATAGATAATAAACTCAGAGCTAAAATGAGACCTTAGAGATCATTTATTCAAAATTTCTCAGATAAAACACTGAAGACCTGAGAATTGAGTGAATTACCCAAGATCAATCAAGAATAATAAAGCTAAGATTTGAGCACAGGTCTTCAGATATGAAATTCAGCACCCTGTATCCTACATCATGCTGGCTCTGTTTCTTCCTTCTTTTTTTTTTTTTTTTTTGCTGAGGTTAAGTGGCTTGCTCAGGGTCACACAGCTAGGAATATTAAGTGTCTGAGACCAGATTTGAACTCAGCTCCTCCTGACTTCAGGGCTGGTGTGCTATCCTCCATGGCACCTAACTGCCCCAGCTGGCTCTGTTCCAAGTAAAATAATTTAATGTGAGAATATTCTACCTCCCTTTATAACTTTAGGGGAAAAAACAGGGCTAGAAAATAACTAAGAAATCAACTAATTCAATTCCCTTTTGGTAGGTGAGGAAACCGAGACCCAGAGGGATTAATGTCAAAATCCTGAGTAGAATCCATGTCTCTCTTACATTAGATATTAGATAGGTACATACATAGATGGATGGATACATGCATATATATATACACATACATAAATACATACACATGTGTCCATATACATGTCTTCTTTTGGTTAGCCATACTTAGCTTGGAGAAACATAGAGTAGTAGACATGGTTTGCTGCAAAACTAATTATTCACTAATAAAAAATGTGTGCCTTTACAGGAGTGAAATAAAATAATTTAAAAAAAGAGATTTCATAAAACAGCTGCAGGAATTCCTGCTATGCAGCCAATGGGCCATGGACATGATTATTCAGGGAGTCAGTCATGAAGGATTTTTTTTTAATCATCTTCCTTCTACTGCTTGACCTTCACTCACTGTTCTGCTTCAAAAGTGGCAATTTAGATAGATCCATTTTTTCTCTTTCCTATGCTAAAAGATTTGTTGAAGGGCCAAGATGGCAGAAAGAGGTAGATACAAATGAAAGTTTGGAGATTCCTTAGGAGAATGGTTTTAATCATTTTCACATTCTACTAAAAGTATTTGCCCCATCATGATGGAGGATGAGTCTGAAATTATGAAGGTTTATGCTATAAAACTATGAGCTCTAGCAGGTTCTAACAAACTTAGGTTTTCAAGTACAAAGCCGGCATTGAGTTGCATCATCCTGGGATTCACTTTGCTAAGCCTGGGGATTGGCCACTAAATGATGAATTTTTTAGCCTAGTAACTCTTGAAGAGTAATTATTAAATAGTAAAAGGATTGAAATTTGTATTAGTGGAAAGAGTATCCATATCAATTAAATCATGGATCTATAAAGTATTTATAAAACACATTCTGCCTCTTTCCCACCACTCCAATAAAATGATTATAAATAAATAAGGGGACATTAATGTCGGAAGGGTACAAACCAACATTTAGGATCAATTAGAGCTAAAAGGGACATTCGGAATCATTAAGTTTAACATATGGTTTTACATCTGGGGAAACTGAGATCTAGCAAGATTAATTGGCTTGTTGAAGGTCAGGTCACATAGGTAGTAAGCAATAGGACTGAGATTCATACCTAGTCTTCTGCTTCCAATTCGATTGGTTTTTCCACTTCATAAACCTGCCTTAAACATTTGAAGCATCCATGCATGTGGAAAAAGCTCTTGGCTTTAGAGTCAAAGGAGCAGAGTTCAAATTCTGGCTCTGCCATTCATCACTTGTTGTGAGCTTTGTTTGGCAAATAACTTGACCATCCAAGCCTTAGCTTCCTCATCTACATAAATGAGAGGGCTAGACTGAATGGCTTTTAAGTTCCTTTCCAGATCTTAATCTAGGAACAGAATGACATGGCATCTTTACCTTAAGAAATGGCCCCCATGAATTAGCATAACCAAAAAAAAATTTGTCAGCTAGTAAGACTGCAATTATTAGTCTCTGGTCCATTTTCAGGTTATATAACAAATAAGATGGAATATTAGGCATTTTGTCCTAACCTTCATGACATCTCTAAACATCTCCTAAGTAAGAATTACATGTGAGAGCTGAGTTCAAATCCTGATTCACCTGTGACCCTGAGTAAATATCTTGACCTCTCTCAACTACCATTTCTCTAAAATGGGAATAATAACAGGGTTTTTTGTGAGTATGGAATGAGATACTATATGGTAAGCACTTTGCAAATCTTATAGCACTCTATAAAGAATAGCTATTGATAGCAAAAAATCAGGAATCAGGAGACTGCTACTTAGTTTTGTGTTTTTTGACAAATTACAAACTTTAGGATCATAGATCTAAAGGTGGAAGAGACTTTATAAGTAACAGATAGAAGCTTCCAACTCTACTTTCAGAAATCTGGAACTTACGTTTACAATATGGCAGCAATTTTTCCTTTTGATTCTCTAACTTCAAAACCAGTAGACTTCATTAAAAGAAACTAAAAGAGGAATCAGATTTTAGTCATCAAGTGTGTTGACAAATATACTTTTTTCTATTCTTCTCCCCCAGGTGCTGACCATAAATATTACAGTCTTCAAATATTGTTATTAACTCAAATAAAAATCTGGTCTAGTTTCGTTTTTTAATTGAAAAAATATATGTTGTCATTCTGTTTTCACCTATGAATCTATGACAGCCTACTGCAACCTGGAAAGCAAATGGTCTAAAGAAATGATTGCAATAAAGGCTATTACTTATATAGTATATTAAGGCTTATCTCAATTGATCTTTACAAAAAATCTAAGATAGATACTGTTATCATATCTATTTTACAGATGTGGAAACTAAGGCCAATGAAGGTTAATTGACTTGCCCAAGGTCATATAGTAAATACGGCCATGTCCAATTGTCATGATCTATACCTTACCACTGGACGCAGATGACTCTGGAGGAGAAAGTGAGGCTGGTGACTTTGCACATCCCTCCATTATGTAAATCCAACCCACTTGCATGTCATGGTATCACCTACCTGATGTCATGGTCATTTTCAGAAACAAATAGCAAAAAACAATAACAATAGATATTAAATTCATGCGGTAGGATTTATACTCAGGTTTTCCTGACTTCAAATCCAGCATTCTATCTGCTATGATTCCTACATACCTCAGTGCACACATTACAGGTCACAAGCTCTTGGAAACAGTAGGGCAACACCTTTTGTTCATTAAGCAATTGTGCTAAGTTCCATCCTGAACTTTTGATCACAGTCCAAAAAATTCCAAGAGGGAAGGAACAGCATCTCACACTTTCACTCAAGTTTCTAATCAGAAAACTGACAAATATACCCAGTATACAATTTGCTACTCCCCACTTAAACCTTTGAAATCCAAGTCACAAAGGATTCTTAACATCAAAAAATAATATTAGGAGAAGCAGCTTGACAAAGTACATGGAAAGAGCACTAAGACGTAGATTTAGGTCCTGTCTCTAATATTATCTGTGTGACAAAGAAAAAGTCACTTGAGCTTACAACTATCAGAGGCATGAAGAGCTTAAATACTTTTCCATATATTAATAAATATTATTCTTATGTTAGTAATTATTCTCTCAGTTTCCTCATCTGTAAAATGGGAATGATAATAGCACCTAGTCTATCCTCCACAACATATTTGGATACAACAAAATTAAAATAAAATTAGATATTTGCAAAGCACTAAGGAATGCTTCTTTTTATTGCTAGTAGTAGTAGTAGCAAAGCACTAAGGAATGCTTCTTTTTATTGCTAGTAGTAGTAGTAGTTGGAGTAATGGGTGGTAGGAAAAGGAAGAAATGGTGGTGGTGGTGGTGGTGGTGGTGGTGGTGGTGGTAGTAGTAGTAGTAGTAGTAGTAGTAGTAGTAGTAGTAGTAGTAGTTGTTGTTGTTGTAGTAGTAACGATAGGTAATGATAGTGGTAGTAGTAGTAGTGGTGGTGGTAGCAATAGTAGTAGTAGTGATAGTAATGGTACTAGTAGTAGTAGTGGTGATGGTAGTATTAGTAGTAATAGTAGTAGTCAAAGGAGAAGGAAGAAGAGGAGGAAATCTGTTCTGTTTCAGGGGAAGAGGTACCCAACCCAGTTGCAACTATGCAGCTCCACATCAACATGAATTCTATTCTTCTAGTAGATAGTCCTACCTGCATAATAGAGGGTCTCTCACTAGGACAGCCAAAAGGATCAAAGGTTAAGATATTTAAGAAAATGGCTCTTTTCATTTTTTAGAGAATGGAAGACATTGAGCTAGAAAGTATTTTAGAAATTATCTAGCTCAAATCTCCTCACTTTATAGACAAAGAAAGAAAAACCCAAGCTCAAAGCAGGGAAAGGCAGATCTAGCATTAGAACCCAGAGCCTCTGCCTCCAAATGCACACTTTCCACTGCCCTATTCTACTGGTTAGAAGAACTCTCACAAGTCTATCATAACACCTTGTGTTTAGATAATGACTTGTGCTGCCCAAAGCTCTTTCCCAAATGTTATTTCCTTTGTTCAACAGCTCAGTAGACGGTCAGGGCAAATAGCATCACAATCTCATTTTACAAACTAAGAAATTAAAATAGGGATAAAATAATCTGATAAAATCACACAAGGTAGTGACAAAATAGAACCAGAGTGAAGGTCACAGGGATGGAATATATCCACCCCTAACATTTTACAAATGAATAAATGGAGGCACTGACAAGTTTACACAGGTAATAAATATTTCTATCATTCTGATATTTTTTCCATTCTTCCAGATTCACCTCTATTCTTCATGAGACTGATCAATACCAAAGGTAAGATTCCAGGGGTGGAGCCAAGATGGCGGAGATCAGACGCAAGTCTCTGTAACCTCCTCTAACCTTCCCTCAAACCAACAGCAGATGAAGCCTCTAGACTGGTTTTGAAATCAAAGAATCCACACTATCTGGAGTACAACACATTTCTAGAAGAAGATACCCTGGAAGAACTTCAGAAGAGGTCTGTTTCAATTGGGAAGGAGGGGGTGGTCTGCTGAACCCAGACTGCAGCACAGGTTGCTGGAGCAGAGAGCTGTAACAGGAGGGAGCGTTATGGCTTTCATGCACCTGGGAGTCTTCTGTGGGCCTCCGGGGCTAATCTGTCCTGATTGTAAGCAGGTAGTTTGGGAGAGCTGCCTTTTGTGGGGGGTAGATTGTGAATCACTGAGCCCCTGAAGAGCGCCAGACCTCGCTGCCATTACACAGCACCCTAAAGTAATCAATCAGTCAGCAGAACTGCCCAGCACCAGGAAATCAATAAAGCAATCAGAAATGGTCAAAGGATATGAACAGACAATTTTCAGATGATGAAATTAAAACTATTTATAATCATATGAAAAGTTGTTCCAAATCACTATTGATCAGAGAAATGCAAATTAAGACAACTCTGAGGTACCACTACACACCTGTCAGATTGGCTAAAATGACAGGAAAAGATAACGATGAATGTTGGAGGGGATGTGGGAAGACTGGGACACTAATGCATTGTTGGTGGAGCTGTGAATGGATCCAATCATTCTGGAGAGAATTTGGAACTATGCTCAAAAAGTTATCAAACTGTGCATACCTTTTGACCCAGCAGTGTTTCTATTGGGCTTACATCCCAAAGAAATCATAAAAGAAGGAAAGGGCCCCACATGTGCAAGAATGTTTGTGGCAGCTCTTTTTGTAGTGGCTAGAAACTGGAAACTGAATGGGTGCACATCAATTGGAGAGTGGCTGAATAAATTATGGTGTATGAATGTTATGGAATATTATTGTTCTGTAAGAAACGACCAGCAGGACGATTTCAGAGAGGCCTGGAGAGACTTGCATGAACTGATGCTGAGTGAAATGAGCAGAACCAGGAGATCATTATCCACAGCAACTACAATACTATATGAGGATCAGTTCTAATGGACATCACTCTCTTCAACAATGAAATGCTTCAAACCAGCTCCAATTGTTCGGTGAAGAGAGCCATATACACCCAGAGAGAGGGATGTGAAATGTGGACCACAACATAACATTTTCTCTATTGATGTTTCTCTATTGATGTTTGCTAGCATTGTATTTCCTTTATCGGATTATTCTTTCTTGTAGATACGATTTCTCCTGCACAAAAAAAATGATGTGTGGCAATAACTATACATATATTCGATTTCTTAAGTATTCTAACATAATTATCATGTAGTGGATATCCTGCCATGTAGGGGAGGGGTGAGGAGTAGGGGGGGGGGAAATTTGTAACAGAAAGCTTTGTAAGGGTTAATGTTTAGGAATTACCCAAACATATGTTTTGCAAATAAAAAGTATTAATAAAATAAAAAATAAAATAAAATAAAATAAAGCAATCAGCAGAACTGCCCCAGGGCAAATTAAAGCAGCTGTCCCTCCTTTGCCTCGAACAGACCTCACACCTTAAAAAAAATGAATAAAAAAACCAAAAAGAACTCTCACCATAGACAGCTTTTATGGAGAGAGGGAAGAACAGACCTCGAATCCTGAGGTCCCTAAAGGTAAAGCAACTCCAGAAAAAGCCCCAAAGAGAGACATAAACTGGATCCCATGTCACAAGGCTTTCTTTGAAGATTACATAGAGGATCTTAAAAGAGAGTTAAAAGAAATAAGGGAAAATGAAATGAGATCATTGCAAAAAAATGGAAAAAGAATGCAATGAACAAAAAATGTAATTGGTCAATTGCAAAAGGAGCTTAAAAACAGTAACTGAAGAAAATAAGACATTAAAAATTAGAATCAAACAAATGGAAGTGAATGACTCAACAAGACTTCAAGAATCAATCAAACAAAAACAAAACAAAATGAAAAGATAGAAGAAAATATGAAATATCTCCCAGGAAAAAACAACTGACCTGGAAAATAGATCTAGGAGAGACAATCTAAGGATTATAGGGCTTCCTGAAAGCCATGATGAAAAAAAGAACCTAGACACTATCTTGCAGGAAATCATGAAAGAAAACTGCTCTGATATTTTAGAATCAGAAGGCAAAATAACTAAATAATCCACCGATCACCTCCTGAAAGAAACCCCAAAATTAAATCCCTAAGGAATATTGTGGCTAAATTTCAGAACTATCAAACCAAGGAAAAGATATTGCGAGCAGCCCAAAAAAAAAAAAAAAATTTAAATACCGAGGAGCCACAATTAGGATCACCCAGGACCTAGCAGCTTCCACCTTAAAGGATCAAAGGGCCTGGAATCTGATATTCTGAAAAGCAAAGAAACTGGAATTACAGCCAAGAATAAGCTATCCAGCTAAAATGGCCATTACATTTCAGCAAAGAAGATGGACATTCAATGATATAGGTTATTCACCTATTTCTAATGAAAAGACCAGAACTGAACAAAAATTTGATCTCCAAACACAGAACTCAAGAGAAACATAAAAAGGTAAAAAGAAAAAAAAACTTTTGAGAACTATATTTGTGTTATGGATATACTTAGAGAATGAGGGTTGGTTTTATTATGATATTATGATATGATATGAAAAACAAATTAGAGATAGAAAATGGATAACACTGGAAGAAGAGGAAAAAAGAGGTAAATAAGGGAAATTACATCACATGTAGAGGCAAAGAAAACCTATTATAATTGAGGGAAAGAAGAGAGTATCATAAAGAAACTTGTCTCACCTTACAAAGAAATAGGAGGGAAAGGGGGAAAAGAAAGGGAAAGACTAATAGAAAGGGAAACAGAAGAATTAGGGGAAAGGTGTAAAAAAAAAGGAACGGGGATCTAAAGGGGAAGGATTGTTTGAGGGAAGTAGTTATCAAAAGCAAAATACTAGGAAGGAGAGAAAGGGGATAAGAGAGAGAAAAACATAACCTAGAGTAAATAAAGTGGCAGGAAATACAGAATTAGTTATTTTAACTGTGAATGTGAATGGAATGAACTCTCCCATAAAGCAGAAGTGGATAACAGACTAGATTAAAATCCAGAATCCAACAATATGCTGTTTACAAGAAGCACATCTAAAGCATAGAGATACATAAAGAGTGAAGGTAAAGGGCAGGAGCAGAATCTATTGTACTTCAGGTGAACAAAAAAAAAAAAGCAGGGGTAGTGATCCTGATCTCAGAACAAGTAAAAGCAAAGATAGATCTAATTTAAAAAGATAAGGAAGAAAACTATATTTTACTAAAGGGTACCATAGATAATGAAGCAGTATCAATATTAAACATATGCAGCAAGTAGCATAGCATGGAAATTCCTAGAGCAGAAATTAAGAGAGATGAAAGAAGAAATAGACAGCAAAACTATAATAGTGGGGGATCTCAACCTCCCTCTCTCAGAACTAGATAAGTCAAACCACAAAATAAATAAGAAAGAAGTTAAGGAGGTAAACAAAATGTTAGAAAAGTTAGATATGATAGATCTTGGAGAAAATTGAATGGAGACAGAAGAGAGTTTACTTTTTTCTCAGCGGTTCATGGAACTTATAGAAAAACTGACTATGTGTTAGGACACAAAAACCTCAAAATCAAATGCAGGAAGGCAGAAATAGTAAATGCATTTCTTTCAGATGCTGATGCAATAAAAATCACATGCAATATAAGGCCAGGAAAAAATAGACCAAAAAGAAATTGGAAACTAAATAATCTTATCCTAAAGAATGAATGGGTGAAACAGCAAATTACAGACCTCATTTCTAAAAGATATAGAGAATTGACTCAAATATATAAGAATTCAAGGCATTCTCCAATTGATAAATGGTCAAAAGATCTGAACAGACAATTTTCAGATGAAGAAATTAAATTTCTAGTCATATGAAAAGTTGCTCCAAATCACTATTGATCAGAGAAATGCAAATTAAGACAACTCTGAGATACCACTATACACCTGTCAGATTGGCTAAGATGACAGGAAAAGATAATGAAGAATGTTGGAGGGGATGTGGGAAAATTGGGATACTAATACATTGTTGGTGGAACTGTGAATGGATCCAACCATTCTGGAGAGCAATCTGGAACTATGCTCAAAAAGTTATCAAACTGTTCATACCCTTTGACCCAGCAGTGTTTCTACTGGGCCTATATCCCAAAGAGATCTTAAAGGAAGGAAAGGGACCCACATGTACAAGAATGTTTGTGGCAGCCCTTTTTGTAGTGGCAAGAAACTGGAAATTGAATGGATGCCCATCAATTGGAGAATGGCTGAATAAATTATGGTATATCAATGTTATGGAATATTATTGTTCTGTAAGAAACAACCAAGAAGATGATTTCAGAGAGGCCTGGAGAGGTCTATATGAACTGATGTTAAGTGAAATGAGCAGAACCAGGAGATCATTATACACAGCAACAAGACTATATGATGATCAAATCTGATTGACATGGTTCTCTTCAACAATGATGTGATTCAAACCAGTTCCTATTGTTCAGCAATGAAGATAGTCATATACATCCAGAGAGAGGCCTGTGGGAACTGAGTGTGGACCACAATGCAGCATTTTAACACTTTTTGTGAATAGTTGCTTGCATTTTGTTTTCCTTCTTAGGTTGTTTTTTTTTCTTTCTAGATCTGATTTTTCTTGTGCAGTAAGATAACTATAGATATGTATACATATATTGGATTTGTCATATAATTTAACATATTTAACATATATTAGACTACCTGTAATCTAGGAGTGGGGATGGGGGGAAGGAGGGGAAAAATTTGGAACAAAAAACATTTTGCAAAAGTCAATGTAGAAGGGGCAGCTAGGTGGTGCAGTAAATAGAGCACCAGCCCTGAAGTCAGGAGGACCTGAGTTCAAATGTGGCCTCAGACACTTAACATTCCTTAGGTGTGTGACCCTGGGCAAGTCACTTAACCCCAATTGCCTCAGCAAAAAAAAAAAAAAAAAAAAAAAAGTCAATGTAGAAAAATCACTCATGTTCTGTAAATAAAAAGTTTTAATTAATTTTTTAAAAATACCCAAAGGCAAGTCAAATATATTATTTTTTCCCTTAATTCCTCCAAATACTTAGAAGGAAACAAGATCAGCTTACTTAGGGGTTTTTATCTTCTAGCTCTGTCCATTTCCACAATTGTTTTACATATTTTGTATGTTCTATGTACCCAGGAACATTATGCAAGCCAAATATCCATATCACAAAAATACAGAAATCACCTCAACACCAGATCTGATCTATAGACATCAAACAAAGGGCCAGGTCATGCACACAAGATGTGCCCGGGCAGTTGGTTACTTTTGTTTGACTCAAATCATATTTCACAGCTTTAAATTTAGCAGATGGTCTTAAAAAGAGAACTTAGAAACAACAGCCCATTTTTCATATAATCAATCAACTTGGGTGTTTTGTTGATTTTTTAAATTCAGGAATCTTAATCATGCTCTTTAAACTAACCAACCACCACCAACAAAAACCCTCCTAATTGGGCTTTTTATATAAACCATGAAATGTCTGAAAGAGCCCATCTGCTAGAGGCTGCTGGGGAATTTTTTTTAATTTAAATATGTGAAACCTTTCCTGATATCTTTTAAGTGTCTACACTCTCACTTTTTTACATCACACAATGCCCTTTGTTCACTATCAGGTATCAAGTTTCTTACTGCCCAGTAATTAAAAAAAAAAAAAAAAAGACGGAAAAGAAGGGAAGGATTTTGAAAACCTGGAGTGGAAGAGAGAGGCACTGTACAAAGTGCCTCACTTTCTCAGGAAATTATTTTCCATTGAACCCAAACACTAAGAATCCTTAAGACAACATCTGCAGCCAATGAATCTAGGAATTTAGGAAGCTCTTAATATACTGCAGTCACTGTTCTGGGTCTGGGGCATAGAAAGACAAAATTTAAATAGTCCTTGCCTTCAAAAAGCTTACATCTTCATAGGTTGGACAACATGTATGTTCAAAATAAAGGGATAGCGAATAGACCTCTGATTTCATTGTTGTAGGAAATTCCCAGATGAGAAAATTTCCTTCTCTAATGCAAGTTAGCACCTTCTCTGCAATAATAATCTTAGAGAGTTGCTAGAGCTACTGAGAAGTTAATTGGCTCATTCAAAGTCACACAGTCAGTATGTGTCAGAGGCAGATCTTGTACCCAGGACTTCCTAACATCAAAACCAATCCTTTATTATGCAATCCTGCCTCTCATATATTTTATAGTTACTTTATACATATACAAGACTGGAAGCAGGCAGACTGAGAGATCATTGCAATAGTCCAGGCAAGAGGAGATAAAAGACCTGAACCTTTATATTATATATATATATATTATATATGTATATAAATATAATATAAAGTTATATATTATTAATATATAAAGAATGGTGATCATATTAATAAAGAAGAGCTGCAAAAGATGCTGTGGAGACAGAAAGCACTAGTTAATCATTGGGGTTATCAGAACAGAGTTCATATAAAAGGTTGGGGTTAAGCTCAATTTTGAAGGAAAGAAGAGATCCTGGGAGTGGAAATAAAAAGGAAGTACATTCCAGGCGCTGCTGTTGTTGATGAGTCACTTCAGTGTGTCTGACTTTTCATAATCCTATTTGGGTTTTTGTTTTGTTTTGTTTTGTTTTTTTGTTTTTTGTTTTTGCTGAGGCAATTGAGGTTAAGTGACTTGGCCAAGGTCACACAGCTAGGGAATGTTAAGTGTCTGAGACCAGATTTGAACTCAGGTCCTCCTGACTTCAAGGCTGGTGCTCTATCCACTGTGACACCTAGCTGCCCCCTATTTGGGTTTTCTTGGCAAATACTAGTGCTGTTTGCCATTTCTTTCTCCAGCCCATTTTACAGATGAGGAAACTAAATCAGAGTTAAGTGATTTGCCCAGGATCACACAGTTAGTAAATGTCTGAGGTCAGATTTGAACTTTATGAAAATGACGTTTTCTGATTCCACATCCAGAAGTCTGATCACTTTACCACTTAGCTGCCCCATTCTAGGAACAAGGAACAGTCGATTCCAAGGCAGGGAGAAGGGCTTTGGAGTAAAATATCTCAGAAACAATAAGACAATTGGACTGGGTCCCAGACAGAGGAGTAATGTACAATGAGGATAAAAAGACATATTGGAGTTACGCTGCCCAACATGAGTTTCTATTTTATCCCTGAGGTAATAGGGAACCATTGAAATTTATAGAGTAGAATAATGACATGGTCAGACCTGTGCCTTAGAAAAATTACTTTGGCAACTATGTGGAAGATGGATTAGAAAAGAGAGAGAGTAGAAGCAAGCAGACCAATAAGGAGATTACAATAGTTCAGGCAAGAAATGATAAGGACCTGAGCACGGGTGGTAGTCATATTAGTAAAGAAACTAAACTATGACAAATGCAAGAGATGTAAAAGACAAGACTTGGCAACTGATAACCCTGGACATACTGGGGTTCCATTTGTTTTGCTTCTTTCTTTCTTCCTTCCTTCCTTTCTTTCTTTCTTTCTTTCTTCCTTCCTTCCTTTCTTTTTTCTCTTTTTTCTTTCTTTTTCTTTTTTCCTTCCTTCTTTCCTTTTTTCTTCCTCCTTCCCTCCCTTCCTCTTTCTTTCTTTCTTCCTTTCTTTCTTTCTCTTTCCTTCCTTCTTTCCTCTTTTCTTCTTCCCTGCCTCCCTTTCCCCCTTTCTTTTCTTTCTTTCTTTCTTTTTCTTTCTTTCTTTCCTTCTTTCTTTCTTTCTTTTTTTTCTTTCTTTTTTTCTTTCTTTCTTTCTTTCTTTCTTTCTTTCTCTTTCTTTTTTTCTTTCTTTCTTTCTTTCTTTCCATTTTTCCATCTTTCTTCCTTTCTTTCCTGTCTTCCTTCTTTCCTTTCCTTCTTTCTTTCTTTCCTTTCTTCCTTTCTTCTTTCTTTCTTCTTATTTGCATTTGGGCCAATAAATCAAAAAAGGATCAAAAAAGGCTTTCCCAGCCACATAGTAACTGATACTCATCCCTTTAAGCTATTTCGCTGGCAATAATGGGAAGCTGTCAATCACAGGTAGAAGCTACTATATCTCCTAAGCTCTCCTGCCCCTTGCAAACATTCTCTGGCTTAGAGATCTTCAGCCCCTGCTGTGCCTGGGGGCTGGCATTCTAGGACCAGCACATTTGTTTACTACAAATGTTTGAGAAGGGAATTCCAGGCTGCTCCTAAGGAAAAAGAGCAGATGTGACACCATGTGCTTGGCATCCACCTGAACAGATGCTACAGCCAATCAGGCAGCTCTCAGAGAATCAGCATTTTGTAGAGGGCAGAGTTCAGGAAAGAATCACTAAGGAAACATGATGCACGTAATTTACATTTGCAGTACCCCTTGGCATTGTGTTATATCAACAGACTCCTGGATCACAGGATCATAGCTCCAAGATCACAGGAACTGGTTTGAATTCTTCATTTTCCGGATAACCCAGATAAGGAGGCTAAGGTCTATAAAGTTAAGTGACTTATCAAAATTACTCTTCTAGTAATCTGAAATCCCAAGTTCAGTGCTCTTTCCCATTGACCCCAAACCATAAGCAGTCTGTGATAATTCAATGAGCAATTGAATTATCCACCTCTTTTCATATGCTTGTAGACCAAATATTTACATACTAAAATCCTTCTCTGGTGCCTTATCATGGCCAAAACATGAGCCTTGGGTTCTTTACATTTTTATTGGCAGATCACAAGTTCTAATAGTTGCCACCATGTCAGAAAGGCTTTGAGCAAAGATTTGCCGACAAAACAAGAACCAGCCCAGTTCATTTTTGAGACTCATCACCAGAAGGTTGGCCTTTAGATTTTAAGTGGTTTTGGCCAAGGGAATTCATGAAAGAGTCCATTAAAGTGTTGAAAGGTGAAGATCTGGGTAGAGAAGTAAACTTCATAGTCATGTAAAATTATGGACTTTTTGAAGTAATAAAATGTCTACTTATAAAACCACAGGGACCCTATTTGGGGCAAAGAATATAAAACTGAATCAGATTCTAAAATACCTAAAAAGCTGCCAATACTATAGAAAAATAATATATAACCTAGAGAGAAATAACTGGTTCTATGCAATCCTTGAACTAAGTTTGAAAAAATTCTACTTCAGGCTTTCCATCTACCATCTCAACTACAGGTGTCTAAGACTAAGGATAAGTTGACCAACAGGCCAATTAAGAGTTCAGATAGACTATCCAGAAGCACACCCCTGTGAACAAACTCTGGTCAATTAGCATTCCCCAAACTTTCAAGTACAACAAAATAAGTAAGACTTTATTTAAAGTGAAATTCAGAGGAAAGCTTTTTCTCCAAAGCAAAAGTTCACTCTGCAGAAGCACTGCCACCTATTCAACATAAGAATGGTATTTATGGCACATGAAGATTCATTAAAGATAAGAGCCTCACAGACCTTTTTGTAGTGGCAAGAAACTGGAAACTGGAAACTGAGTGGATGCCCATCAATTGGAGAATGGCTGAACAAATTATGGTATATGAATGTTATGGAATATTATTGTTCTGTAAGAAACGACCAGCAAGACAATTTCAGAGAGGCCTGGAGAGACTTGCATGAACTGATGCTGAGTGAAATGAGCAGAACCAGGAGATCATTATACACAGCAACAACAATAGTATATGATGATTAATTCTGATCACAAAGAGTTGGATGTAATTGAAAAATAATAAAGAATACATTATGGTATATAGTTATGATGGAATATTATTGTGCTGTAAAAAATTATCAAGGGGGGGCAGCTAGGTGGCGCAGTGGTTAGAGCACCAGCCCTGAAGTCAGGAGGACCTGAGTTCAAATCTGGTCTCAGACACTTAACATTCCCTAGCTGTGTGACCCTGGGCAAGACACTTAACCCCAATTGCCTCAGAAAAAAGCAAAAAAAAAAAAAAAGAAAAGAAAAGAAAAGAAATTATCAAGGGAATGGTTTCAGAAAAACATGGCAAGACTTATTTAAAATGATGCAAAGTGAAATCAACAGAACCAAGAGAACAGTATATACAATAACAGCAAAATTGCAATGATTATCAATTGTGAAAGACTTGGTAACCCTGATCAATATGACAAGGCAATTTCAAAGAACTCATAATAAAAAATGTTGAACTTTTCCAGAGAGAGAACTGATAGATTTTAGGTGGCTTTTTAAGAAAAAGAGATGAGACTTCTGTAAAGTAGATCACAGTACTGCAGCATTTAGGTTAAAATGTTACGCTTATAGTTATATGGCCCCATTTGCTTGATTTATGTATACTTTATAAAATTTCACACTATCATACAGAATACTAAAATATTGCATCTGTGGTCATTTTTATAAAAAGATGAATATAAGGCTATTGATCAGGAAATTAATTCCCTTTTATAACATGGTTTTCTATATGAATATCAGATTTGACATGTATTATGTTGATTAATAGTGCCTTTTTCCAAGAATGTAATCCATTGATTTATTAAAGTGGGTGTCTCATTTGATATGCATGCATGCAATTCCTGGTATGTGAAGGGTATTAGCCAAAACATGAGATTTCAAGTAAGCAGAAAGTGTTGATGAATAGCAATCAACTCTGAGGAGAGAGCTCAATCCAAAGCATTCTCCGAATGGAGTTATTCCATTCAAATTTTATATTTGATAACTCTGCCAAGAAAGAAGCCCATTGCCTTGTGCCTAAAGACACCAATACAGGAATAAGGATGAGTGGATTCTATTTCCAGTTCCATCTCCAGCTTATTATATAACCCTAGGTAAATCCCTATGCTCCAGATAACTCAGAAAATGGAAAAGTCATCATTTACCCCCTATCCTGCCTTCAAGAAGCTCAGCAAGGATTAGTCAAGATCAATATGCTTACATCTAAGGAATTTCCAGGACTGGCAAATTATATATATATATATATATCTTTATTCTGTGTGTTCCCATGTAAATCCCTAGACTTGTTTGGAGCAATTAAAATCTATGGAACTTCCTCTGTGCCTGCCTCTGCTCTATTTACCCTCACTTGACTTTCCCCTCCCTCCCACCACATCAACAGCCATAAGCAAGGACACAGTGAGCTGCCATTTCTATCCCCAATCCCTCCTACCTCCTAGAAATACTGAGGTTGGAAGATAAGAAGAAGGCCAGGAAAATTTTCCCCTGGGACCCTATTCATGGCAAAAGTCTAGTAGCCAATTTTTAGCCCTGATTCTTGCTTTGAATTCGATTCAAAAAATACCAAATGCTTACCATGTGCCAGGCATTGTACAAAGTCCTCAAGGACTTTACCTTTGATTTAAAACCATACACCTGGGGATATCCAGGCCTTTAGTCATCAGCAGAACATTCTGGGCATATTATGAGAAAAAAAATAACTAAACAATCACCATAGAGATAAATAAATAAATAAATATATATATATATATATATTGGGATTTGGGTCCTTTGTTAAAAGACACTGAGACAGACAGACATTTATGTATATAAGTAGAGGTATATGATATCCTTAAAGTCAGTTTGCTGGTTCTGGTCTAATAGCTTACAAGAATTTTGAACCACAGAGTAGGATGGACAAAGAAAGTGAATCAAAATACAGCAAGATACACATGTCAGCATTGTTGGAGATACTGCCTTACAAGCTAGGTGAACAAAAGCTAGCTTAGCTGGAAGCAGAGGCAGGCAAAAATTCAATGCTAGTTTTCCCATAGCAATATTGGGGCAGAACTGCATCACATGGAAAGGCAATGACTTTTATCATCTTCCAGGCTATGCTCAAATAACCCAATCCCAATGCGCCAACTAGAGACCATCAGCATTTGCACAAAATACACCTCTGGCAAAGTTCAGGAATAATAAAATAAGCTTATCAAGTAATAAATAGAAAATGTTTCTTCAGGTTAAGGTTCTACAGAATTTAACATTAATTTATTTTAAAAAATAAAAATAAGAATTTGAATTGCCTGGAAATTCAAAGGCAATCTAGAGAATACACACGAGGTCTCCAGGAGAAATGACCATGTACTGAGATCAGGGTGTCCTGTCTTGGTGATAGGGATGTCACTATTTGCTAAACAAGAAATTCAAAACCAAACAATACCTTGTTCCAAACCATTAGTAAGGATAATAATATAACATAGCATCTATTCCCTAAGTTCCCAGAAATCTTAAAACTGTACTAAAAAGAGGAAATTAGTGCTCTCCTAATAGTACAATGAATGATAAATTGAAAATGAGAGAGGAAGTGACTAAGATCTCAATCAATTTAATTCAATTCAACAAATAGTAAGAGCCTACTATATGATAGCTATGGATAATGAGATGGCACTGTCATGCACAGAGTGCTGGGTCTG
>JAJPUD010000002.1:58791-71991 GCA_023553655.1 Myrmecobius fasciatus
GCTATGGATAATGAGATGGCACTGTCATGCACAGAGTGCTGGGTCTGGAGTCAGGAAGTCACTTCACCCTGTCTGCCTCAGTTTCCTCATCTGTAAAATGAACTGGAGAAGGAAATGGCAAATCCCTGGCACGAAAAATCCAAATGGAGTCACAGAGAGTCAGACACAATTGAAATAATTAAAAGCAACAACAAATATGGTAGGTATGAGGAATACAAAGGAAAAAAATGAGATGATTTCTGCCCTTAAAGAGTTTATTTTCTGAGTTGGGGAACGGAAGAGAGAAAGGTGGCAAACAATGTATACAGTTCATAGATATTTCACTATAAAAACAAAGTATTGGAGAGATGAACTATGATTTCACTAGTGTGTGTGTGTATGTACATATATAAATGTAGATATATATATATATATATATATATATATATATATATATATATATAACATGTTTAGTATAGTGTCTGGCACACAGTAGGCAGTTAATAAATTCTTATGGGCTGATTAACTCTGGATGATTATCTAAACTCACACTCTGGAAACAGGTCTCCAAAGGTCAGTTTCTGTGACTGTATCATGATTTTGGGAATAGAGATTTGGGATTATAGTTTAGTACTTAAGTTCATGAATCCCAACCAAAATACTTCCTGTCATGATTATCCATTAGTATTATTCAGTCAGTCAGTGAGCAGTTATTAAGCAGCTATTCTGCACCAGATGCACAATTTAATGGGAGAGAATATGAAAACAACAGTGTACAAACAAAATACATACCATCAACCAGGCTCAATTAGTTTTTAGAAATGAATCTTTACTAAGGTGATATGGGAAAAATAACTAGTATAAAACATTCCCCCCCTCAAAGTATATAATATGTTCTCCCACAAATGCATACAAAGTCCAAGAGAAAGTGGGCTCAAGTTATGTGGCAAAGGGGTAACTCACAGCTCTCAGAGAGATCTGGAAGTCCTTTCTCTCCTTCATAGAATACTCAAGAAATTCCCTTAGTCATAGTGGAACTTTTTTTGCTGGGCTTCTTTATGGAATTGTGAATCTGTCTTCCCACATAATAATTAGTAGGTGATGTCCTGGGAGATGATACCAAAGTTCTCTAGACCCTTCCAAGTTTTCAAAGCCCTTTTCCAGACAGAATGTTGGGAGGAGGTTGAAGACAGGGAGAAAAAATAATTAAGCCATTCTAGGGTTTAAAGAAAACTATCCTTTCCTATGAGATAAAGCAATGACCCAATAAAGGAAACTGAGAAATGGTCAAGACAACAGAATCATGGCAGAAGAGAGCTGCAGAAGTTAGGAGCAGAGAGTAGTTGTCAATGTCAATCTACAGAGACATCAAATACAATGAACATTTAGAGGCCATTGAGTCCAACTTCTTCATTTTATAAATGAATCCATCCCACCCCATGTTGTTGGAAGAGAACTCTCAGTCAGATAGAATTATCAGAAATGCAAATCTGGGCTGTTTCATCAAAGTTTCACCACCACAGACTCACCTAATATCAGAATAGAGACCAAGAATAATCAGAGCACAGAAGATACTTGGTTTGGAGCACATACAATTCTGGCTACTTTACCAAAGATTAGTTACTGGGAAAGAGAGATGAGAGAGAGAAAGAGACAGAGACAGAGAGACAGACAAAGACAGAGAGGAAGAGGAGGAGGAGAAGGAGAAGGGAGAGGAGGAGAAGGAGGAGGAGGAGGAGAAAAGAAGAACAAGAAGGAGGAGGTAGAGGAGGAGGAGGAAGAAGAGAAGGAAAAAAGAGGAGGAGGAGGGAGAGAGAGAAGAAGGAAGGGAGGAGGAGGGAGAGAAGGAGGGGAAGAAGGAAGAAGGGGAAGAGGGAGAGGGAGATGGAGAGGGATGGAATAAGGGAGAGACAGAGAGAGACAGAGACAGAGAAACATCTACTAAACCTCTCTGACTCCAAATCTTTCTGTTATTCTACATCATGTTTTAGGGGCATGTAGGTGGTGCTGTGAAAAGAGCACCCACCCTGAAGTCAGGAAGACTCACCTTCCTGAATTCAAATCTGACTTCAGACACTTCCTAGTTATGTGACCTTTGGTAATTACTTAATCATTCCTTATCTGTAAAACAGGGACACACTGGAGAAGGAAATGGCAAACCACTCCGGTATCTTTGCCAAGAAAACTCTATGGACAAAGTCCATGAGGTCAGAGTCAATCAAACATGACAACAGCAGCAAAGTGTCCGGTCTTAGAAAACAAAAGAAACTCTACAGTCAGAGGACTACTTAGAACTCCTTTTCTCTTCTTGATGTTCCCCATCACAAGCCCCACAGTTCCCATAAAGGCAGTACAAAGCAGTGTTTATGAATAAACACTGTCCCTTGCCCTGGTGCTGATTTGAGATCACCACTACCACTGACCAAGGTACTGATGCAACACCTTTTACTTTAGTAACCATTAGCAGCACCTCCATTAATGATTAAAGAAAAGATGGGCTCAAATAAGATTCCACAGGCATTTCTTAATTTATGTAATCAATGTGTTCCTATATTCATCCTAGAATCACAGAAGGTTGAACCTGGAGAAAGTGCTAGGGGCAACCTTGTCCAATCCATTAATTTTACAAGTTAGGAAATGGTGAGCTAATTAGTGACAGAATCATTGGAAAATTACTTAGGGAATTAATTATTTAAAGAAATCCTCTTTTATTTAAATATATAAGAAAATGCCATTGCACATTATTTTATGGGTCAAATAATAACCCCTAGGCTTAGCAGTCTTATAAGTTGAAACATTGGAATATATAATGTTTTCCTAAAATGGAGCACACTTAAATTTTTCTGTATATTAAAAGATATGGCATGGAAGTAATTAATTTTATCTTCCAACATGGAATTTAGGAAGGAGTTTTGAATTTCAATCATCTTTGCTTTCCCTGTCACTCATTTCTTTTGAGAGTAGAGAAATAGTTGCAGTATTAAGCAAGAAGGAACATATTTTCCTCCATCTGTTTTGTTCCTAACTCTTCAAAACCAATTAAATGTTACTAATAGAATACTTTATCTGCTACAAGTAGACAGCAACTCAACAGTCCTGGATAAGTGCTAGGAAAAGACTGATTTCATCAAACCACAACTCCCTCTTTCAATCACTTAATCAACAGTCATTTACTAAGCACTTAAGCATCGAGGAGATTTAATGGGTAGAATGTTAGAATTGGAGTCCATACTTAACTGTGTGACCCTGAGAAAATCATTGCATCTCTATCTTTATCTATAAAATAAGGAGAACAATAGCACTGGCTGCCTCACAGAAGTGTTGTGAGACTCAAATGAAATAATTTATGAAAAGCATTATTCAAATTTTAAAGTAATATATAAATATTGTTGTTACTATATACCAGGCATTGTGCTGGGCTTGGCAATACAAAACCTTAAGCTTTCAGTGAATCTCAGAGTTGGAAGGAAAAATCATTTAGTCCAACCTATACAAAAATCCCTTCTACAATATTCCCAACAAGTGAACAGTCATTCAATCTTTGCCTAAAGACTGTTTACCAAGGGAGGAATTGACTACTTCCCAACATTCTCAACCTGAAGATTTCCCTTATATCTTTCCATTTACAATTTCCACTTACTGTTCCATTTTGGGCTCTGGAGTTAAATAGACAGAGTCTGATCTCTCTTCAGTGTGAGAACTTCAAATACTCTGGCTAAGTCCTCTCTACTCCAAGCTAAATAAACACCTCTAATTCTTTCAACAAAGCTTTGTTTGGCCTAATATCTTATTTTCTAACCATCCTGGGAACTCTTCTCTAGATATTCTCCACTTTATCAATGTCCTTTCTAAAATGCAGTTTCTGGAGCTGAACACAATATTTCAGAACTGACCTACTTATCATGATGTAGCTTAAGATGGTGGTCTGTTTTTTTTTTTGATTAGCACCCAAAGGTGTATTGGAATCAACTCTAATCAGCTCATGAGTGCTGACTGTTAAATTGTCAGTGAGCATTTATACCTCAGAAATTGGCAAATACTACAAATCAGGCCTTGATTTATTGTTTTGTCGATTTCTAAACTTTAAAAAGTCATGATGGAAATGTTAATAAGGCAAATTAAACCTAAAGGTGTGCTGTGTAAACATTTATTTTGTGTTGTTTTCAGATAACCAGTTACTAAAAATTTACCATCACATCACTACTGCCAACCCAGTTTTATGGAAAGATCCTTGCCCTCTATTGTATCAAGCAAGAAAAAGATTCTATCTATACCCAGAGAAAGAATTGATAAATAGAAATAGGCACAGAATTATTTTACATATAGATACATATTTGTATCTAATAGTACTTACCTCTAGAGGGGAGATAGAGGAGGAAAAAAGAGAAAAAATGAAATTTACATGATAACTTTATTATAAATATATTTTTAAAAATAGTAAGTTGTACATATTTGCAGTTTCATGTACAATAATCTTTTTGTTATACTGTGCTATGGAAATACTTTATTTAATAAATTAAAATAAATGAAATTTTTAGAAGAAAAAATAATCCCTTGAGTTGGAACAACTAAAATAAGATTATCAGGTTTAGAGTAGCGATGAAAGTAGAGATCATCTAATTTGAACCTTTTATTTCAGAGGTCAGGGAACCTACTTGATCAAAATCAGAGCCACAAAACAATTTGGGATTCTGCCCTTCCAGGGAACCAGTAAAGATCACTAAGATTTTATTAGGGAAATATAACACACATTGTTAAGTTAATATAAAATCTAAAAAAGGTAAAATACAAAATAAATTTTAAATTTAATAGCATTTTATTGTTCCAATTACATGTAAAGATAGTTTTCAACATTCATCTTTGTAGGATTTTGAGTTCCAAATCTCCCTTTCTCTCCAAGACAGCAAGCAATTTGATATAGATTATACAAAAAATACAAAGCAATTTTTAAACAAAGGGAAGCACAAACTGGGAAATCTGGAAAGCTCTTACATAGGAGGCAATATTTGAGCTGAACTTTGAAGGGAGGGAGATTCCAAGAGATGGAGATAGCAAAGAATGGCATTCCAAGCAGGAGGTCAGTTTATACAAACACACAGCAATAAGAAGGTAGAATGTCCAGGACTTTCAAAAATGTGGAACATTCACAATTCTGCCCTTATTTTGAACCAGTCACTAGTCCCTGACAATTCTTCCTTCAAAATGATGCTCCAAAAATATTTAAGAAGACCTGTAGAAATTGATTCAGAGAGAGAAGTAAGAATATACAAGGATACAATCTACGTAATCGCCACACACCATAAACTAAAACAATGCGATGCTTTATGACCTCACTTTATCCTCATAACAGCGCTGGGAGGCAAGAGGTGCTATTACTACCTCCATTTTATAAATGAGGAAAATAAGACATATCGAGTTAAAATGATTTACCCAGAGTCACATAGTAAGCCTGAGGCTGGATTTGAATTCAATTTTTCCTATTCCAGGTCCACTGCTCTTTGTAGCATCATCACCGGAGACTCCTGGGCTTATTTGTCTCACAACTAGATTATTGCAAAAGTCCCCTAACTAATCCTCTCTCTTCTTTTTTTTTTAATCCATCTTGAAAGCTGCTGCCAGATTAATTTTCCTAAAGCACTGCTCTGAGGGCATGCAGCACCAATATAAACTAATGGCACAGGCTCAATTTTTGACTCCTCCTCCCCAACATAATTTCATACAGGATCACGCCTTTGGCTGCTACGCCCTAGAAACAATAAAACCATGTACAATGCGGGGATATTGTTGTCACTGATTTCCTAAGCACTGCAAAGTTGCTCAGATGGTAGCCACACACTTCTGTTCCTGGTTTGTCCTACTGCAATGGGAGGGACAAAGGAAAGTTTGAGATCATGTTAAAATGATGTATAAGAGTGCATGATTTAAAAAAAAAGAAAAGAAATAAAATTTTTTTAAAAGAGTGCATGATAAAACACAAACCAACAAAGTGGCATTTTTGTAATAGCATTTAAATTTTTTAAACTATTTTTCTATCAAATATCTTTTTTTAATATTTTTTAAAACAAGAGTAACCCACCAATCTTTCACCATCTTTAACAATTCCCTCTACCTTACCCCGTGACCAATCAGTCACCAATTAATGCCAATTTTGCATTCAGAGAACCTTTGGAAGACCTATCTCCCTCAGGACACAAAAGGTCCAGGTCATTTGGTAAACTTCTCTTTTTTGCTCTCTGAATTGTATGTCCTCATGTGAAAAAGCTGGGAACTTTGGTATCCATACTTGGCCACCCCACTTCCCAAAAACAGGGCCATTAGTTCCTTATAAAATAATTAGTATGCCAAGAATAGCACAGGATTTATTTATATATAAAAGAATAAAAAACATATTTAAGCCCCTAGAGAATCAAGAGAGTCTCTTCCCATTTCTGTACAATCCTTATGACTCATAGCCAGAGTTTGTGCTGGTAAATGTTTAACCACAGTTTTCAGCAAGACACATTTTTTAAGTGTAATCTGAATTTTAACATTTTTGTAAGTCTAAACAAGCAACAAAACAATAAATAAAATAGTGATGGTGAAAAGTTGGCTCTACAACAATCCTGATCTTGGCAGTACCCTGAGTGAGTCCCTAAGGATGTAAAAGATACAAATTTGCTCCGATGCTTTACTCTCTCTCTGTGTCTCTGTCTATCTGTTTGCCTGTCTCTGTCTCTCTGTGTCTGTCTCTGTCTCTCTGTCTCTCTGTCTCTGTCTCTGTCTCTGTCTCTCTCTCTGTCTCTGTCTCTGTCTCTGTCTCTCTCTCTCTCTCTCTCTCTCTCATGATTTGTAGAGTGAGAAAATGGGGACAAATATGATTTTTCTCACGTGTGTGTCCACCAAATGAAATATACTGGATGAGTGACAACAATGGTGTCCCTGAGACTCCCGCTGTACAAATCCTAGGAAGTGCTAATCTAGCAGCATGGTGAGGGCACAATTAGCAGAGAGTTGACCACTACCATCAATTGGAGAATGGCTGAATAAGTGATGGTATATGGATGTAATGGGATATCATTGTTCTATAAGAAATGATGAGCAGAATGATTTCAGAGAAGCCTGGAGAGACTTGCATGAACTGATGCTGAGTGAAGTGAGCAGAACCACATTGTACACAGTAACAGCAAGATCATATGATGGTCAACTATGACAGACACAGCTTTTCTCAACCTTGCAGTGATTTGAGACAATTCCAATAGACTTGGGATGGAAAATGCCATCCACATCCAGAGGGAGAACTCTGGAGACTAAATGTGGATCAAAGTATAGTATTTTCACCTTTTGTTTAGTTTGTTTTTCTTTTCTTTCTGGTGATTGTTTTCCCTTTTGGTCTGATTTTTCTTGTATAACATGACAAATATGGAAATATGTTTAAAAGAATTGCATATATTTAAACAAAAAAAAAGAATTGGCTGCTGAATCAGGGAGACTGAGTTCCAAACTGTTCTCTGACACATACTAATTGTTGACTGTCACCATCTCAGTGCTCTAACCAACTCTCTAAGAGTTGTCATCCTGAGAAAGTGTCATCCTGCATTGATAAAGGGATTTTCTTCCCCCCTCTAAGTGAAATCGCAGGTACTATAACAACCTAACAAAGGCCAAGTATTTTTTAAGATTTGTTTTATATTTTTTGCTCTTGTATTATTATATAAAATAAATACTATGTATCATAAAAGAATTTCTGGCTTACCTTTCTTATCACCATTTAACTAAAATGAAAATATCATGTAACTAGCTAGAGTCTGAAAAATAAAGTTATCAGCTAGTTTTCTCTTTTTTTCTGCTACAGATATTCCCCTTTTGTCATCTGTTCTTTGGTGTGTAAATCATTACTTTTCTTTTCTGCTCTCTGCAAAATTCCCTTGTACCCATCTTGCTAATGTAACCAAAACTTATATAAGGTTGCAGAAACTGATATTCAAGGCTCACTGATTCTGAGTCTATGCTCTAAGCATAATAAACCATAGTTTTTCCCTATCCCTGCATCATTGATTGACAGCAGTACCTATCAACAAATTCTGGGTCAATTTTTGTCACAATTAGTTGTGATAATCAAATCAAGATTAATTTTCCAGTATGAAAGTCCTTCAAAATGCACAAAGTAAGATTTACCTAGAGAGATTTCTGGGAAGGAAAAAAAATCCACTGAACAATAAAGTCATTGTCCTATCACAGACACGTTAGTGTTCTGGGTACTTGTCTATATTGTCTATCTATCTCTTGAACCTGAAAAATCTATTAAGGTAGAAACCAGTGGACTGAAAGGAGCAGTCTCGTAACTGCCCTTCTTCCCCCCAGTATTCTGATGAGCGTGATGCTGTGATTCAGGAGTCAAAAGTGAGGAGCCAGGCTGAGGAACTTTATAATATTAATTAGAGAGTCTCCTCTCCCCTTCTTTTTCTAGGTGAATGCCCAGCCTTTGAGGCAGCCAAGTGGAGCCATCGATAGAGCACCAGATCTGGAGTCAGAAAGATCTGAATTAAAATCCCACTTCAGACTAGTTGTGTGTCTCTGGGTAAGTCCCTTAAACCTGTCTGCCTCAGTTTTCTAATCTGTAAAATAGGCTAGAGAAGGAAATGTCAAACCACTTCAATATTTTTGCCAATAAAACTCCAAATGAGGTCACAGACACAACTGAAAAACAATTGAACAACAAAACCCAGGCTATGGCTAGTAGTCTCCCAAACCCTGTACCCTTTCATCCCATTTCCCACAGAAATAAACAAAAGACAAGTCTGTCTGTCAATTCTAACTACTAAACTACCTGCCTAAATTCCAGAGTAGTCCCCATCTGGTCTGGTCTGGTCTGATATAAATCTCAAGTGGGCAGTAAGGATCCCTATCACTAATAAAACAAAACTAGTGTCTCAATTCTTCCTTGAATAGTCAGTGATCACTATAGATTCCCTAGACTTATGGTCAGCTTCTGGTAATTCTGGTTTGTGATAATTTTTTCTGCTGCATACCCCAAAATTATGATGAGAATATGATTTGAATGTTTTTATAAATGCTGAAATATCCTCCTAGATTTTTAGGCTTCTGGTACATTTGCAGCCCTGAGGACCTTTTTTCACACAAATATATTTCTCTATTGCTCTCTTTCTTCTCTGGAGGATGACAGAAAACGTTCAGTTCTTAAACAAGACTGAAGCCAGTCTGTAGTCAGTCTATAGAGAATTTAAGAGAAATTCTCCTAGAGAATTCTTGGGAGAAAAGAAGGGGGGAAATGGCTTTGTAATTTTCAAGCTTTTTCTGGTGCTTAAGAACTACTCATCATCTCTTAACTCCCTCTTGAAAAGAAGCTTGTTTGGGGTGGAGCCATGGTGGCGGAGATCAGACAGGATTCTCTGTAACCTCCTCTAACCTCCCCTCAAACCAACAAAATATGAAGCCTCTAGACTGATTCTGAAGCAAAAAAATCCACAATATCCGGAGAGCAACGCGATTCTAGAAGAAGATACTCTGGAAGAACCTCAAAACAGGTCTGTTTTAATGGGGTTGGGGGTGGCCTGCTGAACCCAGACTGCAGCACAGGGAGACCGGGGCAGGGAGCTGGAGCAGGGAGCTGGAACAGGAGTCAGAACAGGAGTGGGAGCGTTGTGCTTTTCACACACCTGGGAGTCTTCTGCGAGCCTCTTGGAGCAATTTGTCCTGATTGTGAGCAGGTGGTTTGGAGGGTCTGCCTTTTGAGGGGGATAGATTGTGAACCACTGAACCCCTGATGAGCATCGTAACTAGCTGCCATTACACAGCACCTTAAAGCAATCAATCAAACAACAGGTCTGATAAGCACCAGAAATAATTCAATCAGCGGAGCTGCCCAGCCCTGACATAATTCAATCAGCAGAACTGCCCAGTTCCTGAAATAACTCAATCAGCAGAACTGCCCCAGGGCAAATTAAAGCAGCTGTCCCACCTTTGCCCTAAACAGACCTCACACCTTTAAAAAAAATGAATAAAAAACCAAAAAGAGCTCTCACCATAGACAACTTTTATGGAGAGAGGGAAGAACAGACCTCAAATCCTGAGGCCCCTAAAGGTAAAGCAACTCCAGAAAAAGCCCCAAAGAGAGACATAAATTGGTCTCCATGTCACAAGGCTTTCTTTGAAGATTGCATAAAAAATCTTAAAAGAGAGTTAGAAGAAACATGGGGAAACGAAATGAGATCACTGCAAAATAAAATAGAAAAAATGGAAAAAGAATGCAGTGAACAAAAAAATGTAATTGGTCAATTGCAAAAGGAACTAAAAACAGTAACTGAAGAAAATAAGACATTAAAAATTAGAATCGAACAATTGGAAATTAATGACTCATCAAGACTTCAAGAATCAGTTGAACAAAAACAAAAAAATGAAAAGATAGAGAAAAACATGAAATATCTCCTAGGAAAAACAACTGACCTGGAAAATAGATCTAGGAGAGACAATCTAAGGATTATAGGGCTTCCTGAAAGCCATGATGAAAAAAAGAACCTGGACACTATATTCCAGGAAATCATAAAAGAAAACTGCCCTGATATTTTACACCCAGAAGGCAAAATACTCCTTGAAACAATCCACCGATCACCTCCTCAAAGAAACCCAAAAATTAAATCCCCCAGAAATATCGTGGCTAAATTCCAGAACTATCATACCAAGGAAAAGATATTACAAGAAGCCAGAAAGAAACAATTTAAATATCGGGGAGCTACAATTAGGATCACACAGGACCTAGCAGCTTCTACTTTGAAGGATCGAAGGGCCTGGAATCAGATATTCCGAAGTGCAAAGGAACTTGGATTACAGCCAAGAATAAGTTACCCAGCTAGAATGAGCATTATCTTCCAGGGAAGAAGATGGTCATTCAATAATATAGGAGAATTTCACCTATTTCTACTGAAAAGACCAGAACTGAAAAAAAAAATTTGATCTACAAACACAGAACACAAGAGAAACATAAAAAGGTGACAAGAAAAAATAACTCTTGAGAACTATATTTATGAGGGTTGATTTTATGAATCTATTATTACATTATGATTATGATACGATTACTGTGATTTTATGATTATTATCATATGATTACTGTGATTTTATGATTATTATCATATGATTACTGTGATTTGATGATTATTATTATATGTTTATTGTGATTTTATGATTATTATGATATGATAAACTGAAAAAGAAATTAGAGGTATAAAAGGGATAACACTGGAGGAAGAGGAAAAGGAGGTAAAATAAGGGAAATTACATCACATGTAGAGGCAAAGAAAACCTATAATGATTGAGGGGAGAAAAGGGAGGGGAATGAGAATTGGGTTAATCTCCATCTCATCAGATTTGGCTCAGAGGGAATAATAGACCTACTTATAAGGAAACTGGAGGGGAAGGGGGGGTAAAAGGGGGTGGGTGGGGCTCTAAAGGGGAAGGATTGTTTGAGGGAAGTGGTTTTCAAAAGCAAAATAGTAGGGAGGAGGGAAAGGGGATAAGAAAGAGAAAAGCATAAGCTAGGGTAAATAAGATGACAGGAAATACAGAATTAGTTATTTTAACTGTGAATGTGAATGGAATGAACTCTCCCTTAAAGCAGAAGCAGATAGCAGAGTGGATTAAAAACCAGAATCCAACAATATGTTGTATACAAGAAACACATCTAAAACATAGAGATACATATAGGGTGAAGGTAAAAGGCTGGAGCAGAATCTATTATGCTTCAGGTGAACAAAAAAAAGCAGGGGTAGCAATCCTGATCTCAGACCAAGTAAAAGCAAAGATAGACTTAATTAAAAGAGACAAAGAAGGAAATTATATCTTCCTAAAGGGTACCATAGATGATGAAGCAATATCAATACTAAACATATATGCACCAAGTGGTATAGCATGGAAATTCCTAGAGGAAAAGTTCAGAGAGATGCAAGAAGAAATAGACAGCAAAACTATAATAGTGGGGGATCTCAACCTCCCTCTCTCAGAACTTGATAAATCAAACCACAAAATAAATAAGAAAGAAGTTAAGGAGGTAAACAAAATGTTAGAAAAGTTAGGTATGATAGATCTTTGGAGGAAATTAAATGGAGACAGAAAGGAGTTTACTTTTTTCTCAGCAGTCCATGGAACTTATACAAAAATTGACCATGTGCTAGGACACAAAAACCTCAAAATCAAATGCAGGAAGGCAGAAATAATAAATGCATTTTTTTCAGATCATGACGGAATAAAAATCACATGCAATATAAGGCCAGGAGAAAATAGACCAAAAACCAATTGGAAACTAAATAATTTTATCCTAAAGAATGAATGGGTGAAACAGCAAATTACAGACACAATTACTAATTTCATTCAAGAGAATGACAATAATGAGACCACATACCAAAATTTGTGGGATACAGCCAAAGCGGTAATAAGGGGAAATTTTATATCTCTAGATGCTTATTTGCATAAAATAGAAAAAGAGAAAATCAATGAATTGGGCTTGCAACTAAAAAAGCTAGAGAAAGAACAAATTAAAAACCCCCAATCAAATACCAAACTTGAAATCCTAAAAATAAAAGGAGAGATTAGTAAAATTGAAAGTAAAAAAACTATTGAATTAATAAATAAAACTAAAAGTTGGTTTTATGAAAAAACCAACAAAATAGATAAACCTCTAGTTAATTTAATTAGAAAAAGGAAAGAGGAAAATCAAATTGTTAGTCTCAAAAATGAAAAGGGAGAACTTTCCACCAATGAAGAGGAAATTAGAGCAATAATCAGGAGTTACTTTGCCCAACTGTATGCCAATAAATTTGATAACCTAAGTGAAATGGAGGAATATCTACAAAAATATAGATTGCCCAGATTAACAGAAGAGGAAAAAAAATAACTAAAAAAGCCCAATTCAAAAAAAAAAATAGAACAAGTCATTAATCAACTCCCTAAGAAAAAAATCCCCAGGACCAGATGGATTTACATGTGAATTCTACCAAACATTTAAAGAACAGTTAACTCCAATATTATATAAACTATTCGAAAAAATGGGAAATGAAGGACTCCTACCAAACTCTTTTTATGATACAGACATGGTACTGATACCTAAACCAGGTAAAACAAAAACAGAGAAAGAAAATTATAGACCAATCTCCTTAATGAATATTGATGCAAAAATCTTAAATAAAATATTAGCAAAGAGATTACAGAAAATCATTCCTAGAATAATACACC
>JAJPUD010000002.1:76991-129312 GCA_023553655.1 Myrmecobius fasciatus
TCTCTTCAACAATGATGTAATTCAAACCAGTTGTGCTGCGATGAAGATAGTCATATACATCCAGAGAGAGGCCTGTGGGAACTGAGAGTGAACCACAACACAGCATTTTAACGCTTTCTGTGAATATTTCCATGCATTCTGTTTTCCTTCTTAGGTTGTTTTTTTTTCTTCTTCTCTTTCTAGATCTGATGTTTCTTGTGCAGTAAGATAACTGTATAGATATGTATACATGTATTGTACTTGTCATATAATTTATCCTATCTAGCATGTATTAGATTACCTGTCATCTAGGGGTGGGGGGCAGGGGGGAGGGAAAGGAAAAGCTTGGGAAAAAAAAAGTTTTTTTGCAAAGGTCAATGTTGAAAGGTCACTCATATGTTTTGCAAATAAAAAGCTTTATTAAAAAATAAAAAAAGAAAAAAAAAGAAAAAAGAAAAGAAGCTTGTTTAAATCAGGAAGCAAATAGAAATAGGTAGAAACAGGGAAAAGGCCATTTTTAATTTGAGAAGAAGATTTTAGCTTACCACTATATTTCTCCTTTAAATGATTTAACAGAACCTAATTGTCTAAGTAAACTAGATTCAAAGTCACTTAAAAGGAATTGAGATAGACCCCATTTATAAGCTCTTAAAGCTCAAATTGGAAAAATATTGGGTTTTCAGGGATTGTAAAGATCAGGTATCTAAGGCAGGCAATCTCTAGTTAATACCATCAGAATATCCAGTTGGGGCAAGAAATCTCTTAAGATTATGAAGAGGCCTCCTTCAAATAAGATCCATGGGTTTATCTTGTTGTTGAGTAAAATGCAGACAGAGACCACAGGATATCCTGAACTGATGTTCAGGGCTTACCAGGCTTACTGGTTTTTATTTCAATGATGCTAATATTCTGAGTTTAAATTGCATTTTTTTCTATCTCTGCATCGTTAAGTATATGTCTAGCAGCAACACTGTATATTAACAAACTCTCAGAATATTTTTGTAATAAAGGAAAGCAGTTACCATAACTTAAGAATGTAATTTCAAAAGGCCGTGAGCACTAATAATTGGAAGGATCAGAAAAGGTTTAATGTAAGTTATAGTATCATGTGGTAGAACTGGTAATTGATCGATTTGACTAGAAAAAAAATAATGGTTAATAATAAATTATAATATTAAGAAAATAAATTAAAAAATAATATTAAAAGAGACTAATATGAAGTTAAAAACTGAAAGGTTAATAAAAACCAAAATGCAGAGTACTTTAAATGCCAGGCTTTGAGAAGAATTTGCATTTTATCTTAAAGCAATAAGGAGTTATTAAAGATTTTTCAATAATTTAAATTGATGATGCCAGCAATATGGAAGACTGATTGGAAATGAGGGAGACCAGAAGCAAGATGGCCATTTATGAGGCTGTCAACTATCTAAGGAAGATATTATATACCTTTATGATGATTAATTCCACATTTAAAATGTAACCAGATTGGTTATTTAGGAAAAAATGGATAGTTATTTCATTTGATCTTGTTTTGTATAAAACTCCAACTTTAATCTGCCACAAGTCAAATAGTAACATTAAGGTTAATAAGTTGGGAAAATCTGAAATTCGAGTTAACTTTGAGCCTAATGCCTATAGTTCTCAGATGTCAAATATGCAGATGAATCCAATTGGCTGCCTAAATACTCCAAAATGTCAAATATATCCATGTGTATATATGTATGTATATCATGAAAGCAAAACATTCAGGTGCCTCATTGATATTCTGTGACTTTTCAGCCAGATGCTCTGGCATTGGACTGGTTATAGCTAAAGTGGATATATGGACCATAAACTATTAGTACTACAGGAAAAAAAATCCATTAGTCCTCATTTTCCCCCTTCCCTAAGCTATAAGTGTGTACCTTTTGCCTAACACAATGTTTTACAAAATACTCTAGGGATTCCTTAAGGTCTCAAATGAGGTCAAAAGTATTTTCACAACAATATTAATTTTAATTTCAAATACAGTAAAAACAGATAGATAATTGCCTACATAAACATAACAACTTCATGGATTGGAGAGTGGATAATCCTAAATACATTTTTGGAGGTAAAAGGGTCTGGAGACCAAAAAGTTTGAAAACCACTACTTGTCTAGCACATACATCTAGTATAAGGACCTGAGTCAATAGGAATGAAAAGATAAGAAGGAAGATGGAAAAAAAGAAAAGAAAAAAATTATGATTTCCAGGAAAACCATTAATTCACAAATTGCCTAAAAATAAATAAAACCTATAAATGCATACATAAAATATACGCAAATAAGAATTTTTTCTATCTTTTTTTTCTTTAGGAATTCAAATCCTCACCTGGTGGAGGCTCTGGGAAAAATCCTAGAAAAACAAAAATTACAATTCTAAAGGTTGGGTGTGATTTCTAACAAGTTTAGAAAGCCAAAAAAGATAACACAATGAAATGGATTGCTTTACAGACTTTAAGCCAAATGAGAGAAAAGGAGGAGGGGGGAAAGTAATGAGGGCAAAGATAGCCTTCCATCCACACTTGTGCGATTAACCTGCCCATTCATTCTCCTTGGCAGGCAAGAACATAAACCTATATACTTTATGACTCAGCAGACAGAAACAAGGAACAAGTCACGAAGTTTTAACAGGAAAGACATCTTTATGAAATACATTTTTAGGATATTTTTATAACCATAACTACTTCTCTCTTTAATTGAAACACTGCAATATATACATTGTTTCAATAGCAAAACCTAATTCTTGAAAAGGGGAGAAAAACCAATAGGGATAATGCATAAATAAGAGAAATTTTCTGCTGAAATAAAATCAGGAAGACAAAACTATAGATAAAAATAACTTCAGGGGATTTTTTTCCTTCTTCATACATATTTAGTCCATCTTTCAATGTCATTCAAAGCTGCATTCTAAAGAACTGCTTTATTAGATAACAATTCTTTTTTTGTTTTAACTTTTAAAACTTTCTTCTTTAAAAGATCCACTTAAAAAAAAAAGTCTTGTACATTTACTAGCTGTGTGACTGTGGACATGTCACTTCACCTCAATTGCCCTCCCCCCAAAAAAAAATCCATAATGAGGAAGGTACTCCCTCCAATTCCTCCACACCTAAAACAATAAGAGCTATGGAGTAGATGTGTGATTTAATTGGTGGAGGGGAATTCTAGGATGAGAGAATTCCCTCTAATAACATATATATATATATATACATATATATGTATATATATATATATATATATATATATATAAAACATTTTCTCCAAAACTTATTATACCCCTAAAAAGTTGCTAGGAGCAGTGATGTCAAACTCAAACATAAACATGGGACAGTAAGCCAAATATAAGGATTTTTGAGATCCCCATATTAACTTAAGAAACTATATATATCAACATGAATTATATTTTACTGAATTTTTTGTTCATTTTATCAAAGATTCCCCAATTACATTCTAATCTGGGTCAGCGACCCTCAGGAGTATGGTGGGCAGAATGACCCAAAAGCCCCATATTTGATAGCTCTGACTTAGTACTTAAAGCTCAAGTTATTTGTCCAGAATAATACATTCAAGATATGTCTGTTAGATCTACAAATTTGGGTATTCCTGGTACCAAACCTTATACTCCATGCACTGTCAGATGCTCTCCATCTATTATCTGAGTAGATGCCATGGTAAAAAAATAAATAAATAAATAAATAAAAGGTGAGGAGCTTCTTCAAATTTAATAAGGCTCTTTCTAGGAGGATTGACATATAGGCTATTAGCAGGCCAAACTCAAATTCAAACTTGCAGCTGGGTGGATCTGTTAGCCAATCAACAGGCATTTATTATACGCCTACTATATACCGTGTTAGGTGCAATAGTTATAGCCTCTGAGAACCCAGAGACAACCTCCACAACCCATGAGTCTTCAGGGGACTTGGGGGAAGGTAAAAGCATTATTTATATATACAAGATTCTAAGGCCAGTTATCTCTGTTGATTGCAGAGTGGTATTGATGAAACCATGATCCTAGGTTAGATACCTGGGCTGGGGAAGAGGGGATATTCTGATCCATAATACCTGCTGAAACTTTGTTGTTGCTCAGTTATTCAATCTTCATAATCCTATTTGAGGGTTTCTTGGAAAAGAGTAGTTTGCCATTTCCTTCTCCAGTTTATTTTACGGTATTGGAAACTGAGACTGAAGTAATCTGCCCAGGGTCACACAGCTAAGAAGTGTCTGAGGAGAGATTTAAACTCAGGAAGATGATCTTCCCTTTCTTAGGGCTGGTACTCTATTCACTGTCCCACCTAGTTGCCCCTTACTGGAATTTATGTGATAATAATAATAATAGCTAACATTGCAAAATACTTTATCTCATCTTATCCTTCTAACAACCCTGTGAGGTAAGTGTTGTATTAATCCCATTTTACAGTTTAGGAAACTAAGGCTGAAGTTAAGTACCTATCCAAGAGTCACACAAGTGTGTGAGGCTGGATTTGAATTCAGGTCTTCCCATCTCCAGACCCAGTGTTCTAATGAGTACTTTACATACCCTATCTTATTTGAGTTTCATGAAAACTCAGTAAGGTAAGTACCAAAAGTATTATTAACAGATGGGGAAACATACTGCGAGAAATTTAATTTCACCCAGTATATATAGAGAATATATATATCTGAGGCTAGATTCCTGATTCCAAGTCTATAGCTTTATATACTATTTCACATTGCCTTTCTCCATGGCAACAAACTACACATTCTCCCTGGCTAGCCAACTCATAAATGGATATCTTGGGTCATAAAGGGAAAAAGGGAAGAATTACAACAGATAAATGAGTTATCAGCAAGTGACTACTCAAAGAATGTTATACATACAAACTTATGTGTGTACATATACACACATGTATTATACATGTGTAAATGCATATAAATGCATTGTATATTATATATTGTATACATAATATATTAATATTATACATTTATAATGTATTACATTATGTGCATATATGCATGTTCTGGGTATAATATGTATATTATTATGATTACATATAATAGTCATGTATAGTTATATATTATAGTATAATATACAACATAATTATAATAGTATAATGTAGTTATACTATTATAATATGTATATTATGAAGACATATCTTTACCTGTGTATCTGTATGTGATATATATATATATATGTTTGTATGTATACATATATGTCTAGCAGTGGTATACTACTAAGCAAGAAGAATGGGGAGCATCCTAACTCAGTACTTGACCAGCTCAACTTCACATTATTGTTATTGCTCATCATGTCTTACCCTTGATGACCCAGTTTCTCAGTAGTGATCTTCCCAGCTCATTGCCCTATAACTGAATCCTGCTTTGTAGTCCAAATTCCCCAGTTAATTGGGTTCTTGCCTTATTCCCCAGTATCCCTGAAACTGATCCTCTGAGTAACAGGAGAAAAGCAAATTGACTCAAAATATTTAAACATTAAATGAGAATTGTCAGACCACCAGGCTTTTTCAACCAGATCTACAAAAGAAAAGATGCGCATCACTAATAATAGTGATATTTAGGTTTAAAAATGACCATACTCTTAATAAAACCTGAGGGTTTTTTAAATAGTAGCAAGAAATCACTTTGAAAGACTGAAATCAGCCAGGTTGTTGTTTGTTGTTTGTTCTAAACAAAGGAACCCTGACAGCAGAAAAGTGATGCAATGACATGTAAGTGAGTTGGATTTAAATGAGGGAGGACTGTGTAAGGTCACCTGCCTCACTTTCCCCTCCAGAGCCATCTGGGTCCAATAACCAGATAAAGATAGATCAATTTGCCTGGAAGTGGAAGAGGGTGTGATAAAAAAATCTTGGTCTTTTTAAGCTAAGGATAGATCTTAGATAGATAGATAGATAGATAGATAGATAGATAGATAGATAGATAGATAGATAGATAATTAGATAGATCTCAGGCAATGCCCATTCAGTGATTAAAACTAAGTAAGAAATAAAAGGGAAAAATGGCCTTTTTTACCTAATTTTAAAAAAATAATCAATCTGTGAGGAAAGACTCTCAGGGTTTCCGGCCAAAACACCAACAATTACTAATGCACTAAGTCAGAGTTAATCAGAGCCCAATTGTTAGTAAATCAATGAGAGCCAAAGGGATTTGGATAAGTTAAGGGAAGCGCTACTATATTCAGCTCACCCATTCTAGCTTGTCTTATAAAAAATGACCCTCAAAAAGAAGAGAAGAATTTTAGGTATTTCCTCCAATTATATAGCTCTTCATCACTTGGAAAATCTCATCAAAACAAATATTGGAAAGAGAGAACACTACACTGAATTCAATTCAACAAAATACTTTTTGAGCATCAACTAATAGGTAGGATTCCAAGACACAATTGTCTATATTCATGGGGATTATAATGTAGAAAATATATGCAAGAAAAACGTAACCTATCGCTATTATCATGTAATTCTGAAATTTTTTTTGAGTTTTATTCTGAAAAGTTGAAGCTGTAGGGGAAAGAGAAGTATTTAATGTAGAAAAAAAGAGGAATACATGTATTCCTTGCCTTTTCCATGCCAAGGTATTAAGATCCAAATTGAATCATAGGTAAATTAGGGTTGGAATTGATGTCACAAAACAAAAGTCTTTATAATCCAAGGTTCCTTTTATACCAAGAAGTCCCCAATCAAAATTTTAACACTTTGGGTCCTAGCCTTAAAGCCAGAAGGGATCTTAAAGATATCTAGTCTTCCTTTCCATTTGATAAGTGAAGAAATCAGTGACTTGCCCACAGTCTCAGAGGTACTAAGTGGCAAGATTTGAGCCCATCTTCTAATTCCCTTCCATTGTATCGTATTTCCTCCACCAGATGAATTCCCTACCCTTCACCCAAAATCAACCCAAAGAGCTTGGCTCTTTTCAACAGGCTATTCCAATTGTGATGAAGAGAGCCATCCACATCCAGAGAGAGAATTATGGAGACCGAATGTGGACCAAAGCATATTATTTTCACTTTTTTCTTGTTGTTTGTCTGCTTATTGTTTTTTCTTTCTCTTTTTCCCCCTTTTGATGAGATTTTTCTTGTGCAATGTGATGAATTTGGAAATGTTTAGAAGAATTGTATATATATTTGACTTATATTGGATTGCTTGCTGTCAAGGGGAGGGGGCAGAGAGGAGGGACAGAAAAATTTGGAACACAAGGTTTTGCAAAGATAAATGTTGAAAACTATCTTTTCACTTTGCTTCAATTCTTGTAAATCTCTAGATTTTTCTGAAAGTGTATTGCTCATCATTTCTTATATCACAACAGTATTCTATTACAATCATATACCACAATTTGTTCAGTCATTCCCCAATTGACAAGCTCAATTTCCTTAATTTCTATTTCTTTACCACCAGAAAAAGACCTGCTACACACATTTTTGTACTTATAAATCTTTTTTCCTTTTTTTAAAAAGCTCTTTGGAATACAAACATAGTAGCCATTCAGAACTTTTAGAAAATACCTATTATAAAATACAAATTAGAGACTTTGGGGTCATAAAATGATCAATCCCCTTAGTGAAAATGGGATAGTATAGAAAATAAGTTCCTGGACATAAACAAAGATCTGGTAAATAAAAAATTATTTTAAATTTTGTTTTAAAAAAAGACTTAGAATGAACCTAGGAAAGCATTTGGCTTTGCCAGATGAATCATTTTCCATGGTTCTTCAAATTCCATACTATTTACTTTTGGACCCCAGCCACAGCTTGTAAGTTATTTGTACCAGGAAGACATTCATTTCAGAGGGAATCCCTACCAGATATATTCTTTGGAAATGGCAGACCATCTGTTAGGAAACTTCAAGGGATATCCATTTACTAGTTTCTCTACCAGGCAATTAAGTTTTTAAAAGCTGTAAAGTTCTTTGTAATTGTTAAATTCAAATAGTAATAACAACCATGGAATCCTTATTTCTTAAGTTCAACAGGTTGGCTAGTAATCAATCATTCTATAGCTTGATCAATACCATTAATTGGAGGCCACAAAACAAATAAGAAGACAATTTTTTCTTGGATGGTACATCATTACCCAATATCCATTGAGCATCAGATGGATGAACCTGAAGTATTCAGGTCTTCATACTTGCAATCTTTCAACTTACCTTGTCCAGAACCAGAACCACTGTATTTCCAGGCCTTCTCCAAATTATGATGTCTGTACTCCAGTAATTTTTTTTTACCTCTCCTCCCTCAGTGGAACTCAGACCTCACTTCTGGTACTCCAGGGATGTGCTTTTGCTTATTTTTTTTCCTGCCAGGCCATTATGACAGTTCTATTCTGGCTTTCTATCTACCCTAAATATACTGTCTTCTACCATTAGAATGTAAACTCTATGAAAACAGGAGTTACCTTGTATTTGTATATTGGATTTGCATCCTCAGTGATTAGCACAGTGCCTAGAGAATAGAAAAAAACTTAATAAATGGTTTTTCATTCAGTCGGTCATCTAGTTTGAGAGGCAAAAACATAAAATTTTAAATTGCAAAACAAAGAGTATAGGTAAAATTTAGAGATGAAAGGGAGCTCACAAGTAATTGAGTCCAACTCTCCTCATTTTACAAAAGGGGTAGTTGAGGCCCAGAGAGATTAAAGGACTTTTGCAAAGTTATATGTAGCAGAATAAGTAGCAGAACCCAAATTCAAAGCCAAATCCTCAGATTCCTAATCCAGCAAATATTCCAGTATATAATGCTTCCCAATGCTATCTGAGAAATAAAGGATAAAGGCAAGTTGTGGGGGATTTTAGAAAAGGGGAAAAGTTACTCAGGGATCCCAGCTGTCAGGGAAGGACTTCTACAAGAAGTGAAGTTTGAGCAGAGAGTACACTTATAACTAATCCTATTATACAGATGAAGGAATTGAGGTTTAAAAATATCAACTGAGTGCCCGACCAAGAAGCACTAAAAGTAAGAAATCAGATTCAGGTCTTCTGAGTGCTCTTTCTAATAGTATACTGAGAAGTAGAGAAAGACTTGGATCAGTAAGGAAGAAAGAAGACATTTGAAGAAGGGATGGATGGTGTCCATCTAGCATTCATGAAGTACCTACTATGAGCAATGGGAATATAAAGAAAGGCAAAAAAAGGCTAATTTTTATGAGGCAGAGTGCCTGGCATACAGTAGTCACTTAATAAATGCTTAAAGATTCAGTGTGGGAGGGGGTAGAAATGAGATTGGAAAAGTAAGTAGATATTTAAATTTTAGGCTACTGAGTTCAGGCTTTTTTTTCTTGTGAGGGCAGATACAATATATGTACCAAAATTTTAAGGAGACTAATCTGGCAGCTGTGTGTTATAGATTGAAAAAGAGAGGGGAAAAGAGGAAAAAAATTAGGAAGAGTTAAGGCAGTAGAAGATTTTTAAAAACTGAACTACTACTGAGGAGGAGGAGGATAAGATACCTAATATGGCATTTAATAAATAACTGACTATGGAGGAAACAGTCGAGGACAGCTCTGATGTCCAAACCAAGGTTATTGGGTAAATAGTGGTTTCCAGGACAAGAACAAGAAAGTATGAGAAGGAAGGGTTTTAGGAAAACATAAAGGCTTGGGTTTCAGAATATTCCCTCTCCTTTCCAAAGGGTTCAAATGGACTGAATACTGTGTCATTATAAATCTAGAAAAGGATAATGTAGGTTTTGTTTTGTTTTTTGCTGAGGCAATTGGGGTTAAGTGACTTGCCCAGGGTCACACAGCCAGGGAGTGTTAAGTGTCTGAGGTCAGATTTGAACTCAGGTCCTCCTGACTTCAGGGCTGGTACTCTATCCACTGAGCCACCTAGCTGCCCCAATATAAGTTTTTAAATGGAATCTTGTTTCTCAAAGCAACCTAATAGTAAGCACTAATATCTTCAGAATGTCCAGGGATGGTCTTAACTAAATATAGATAATTAATAGAGAGAAAAATTAGCTAGTGACTTTCAATATATTTAAGTTTTTGAATAATTATGTTATACTTATTGTTATTGTCCAATCATGTCCAACTCCTCATGACCCTATGGACCATAGCACACCAGGTCCATCTATCTCCACTATCTCCCAAAGACTGTGCAGCTTCATCTTTGTGGTTTCCATGACACTGTCCATCCATCTCCATCCTCCACCAATCCCTTATCCTTATGCCTTCAATCCTTCCCAACATGAAGATCTTGTCCAATGAGTCCCATCATCTCATTATGCAGTAATGAGCCCAAATGAAGCTCAAAATATTTAAGCTTCAGCTTCAGTGTTTGACCTTCCAGTGAATAGCCTGAATTAATGTCTTTAAGTGTGACATTATCTCCTTACTGTCCAGGGGTCTCTCCAGCACAATTAGAATTTATACTTCATGATATATATATATATATATGTGTGTGTGTGTGTGTGTGTATGTGTGTGTGTGTGCACGCGCACGTGTGTGTGTATACTATATGTTATATTATATAAAACTTTTTATAATTGATCCAATTGTGATTATATTAATATTTTCAAAAAAAGAATCTGGTTAGTTATAGAATATGTAGATGGTGCAGTAGAGAGAGCACTGGGCCTAGAATCAGGAATAGCTGAGTTGAAATCCAACTTCACATAGCCAGGTGCTTACTGGCTGTGTGACTCTGGGCAAGTCCCCTAATTTCTGTCTGCCTCAGTTTCCCCAACCATAAATAAGGATCCCAGGGTTAATGTGAAGATCAAAAAAGGTATTTATAAAGTGCCTAGCACATAATAAGCATTATATAAATGTTTTTCCCCATTTGCTCCCCTTCCCCTTTAGCATGTGGTACGGTAACAAGACTCAGGCTTAAGAAGACTTGGGTTCAAGTCTCATGTCTGCCATATAGTGGCTGGGAGATACTGGACAAGGCCTTGTGGCCTCTAGGCAACTTTCTCAAACTACATATTGCAAATAAAATGCTGATTTTCATTGCTAAAGAGTTCCTTTTCTAGCAATTCCTACATGAAAAAAGGCTTAGACAAAAAAAGTTTTATATATATACATATGTATGTATATATATAATATATGCATGGATTCATGGGTGTGCTGGAACCAGCTTACAGAAACTGAATTTTAAATATTCGGTGTGTGCATTTACATCTCAGAAATTGGCAAATGGGGCATCATTTATTATTTTGTTGATTATCCAGATATAAGAACAGTGATGGAGAAAATGTTAATAATGCAAATTAAACTTAAAAGACTATCCTGTTTTTTGGAAAGCTGAATGTTAAACATTTACCATCATATTCCTGGATATGGGTTTTTTTAAGAGTCAGAAAGGTGATTACTTAGTCCAGTCTCTAATCCACTATAGTAATTCCTTTTACAATGCACCTCAAAAGAAAATTATTCAGCCTCTGTCAACACTCTTTATGTTAGGGAGTTCATTACTTTATCATATATTTAAGTTTTTCTTTAAGTTTAGTTGAATTCTTTCTAACTAATTTCCTAATTTTCTCAGGGGCAAGAACAGAAAGTAAAAGATTTGGAGTTGGAGTGCTTGGGTTATGATCCTAACTCTACTTTTCATTACCTGTGTGACTTTAAACAAGTAGCATAACCTCTCCAGACCTGTGTCCTTAACAGTGAAATAAAGGAGTTAGACTAATGATTGGCAAGGACTTTTCCCGTTTTAAATCCAATGATCCATAAGAAGGAGGCCCCAGTGAATAGACGGAGCCAGAGATTTTGTTTGGAGTAACTGATTTGGAGTGATACTAGAACATTCACATAGAGATACCCGTCCAGCGGGCAATTAGAGATACTGAAGAGAGGTCAGAGCTGAAAACAGACAACGGGGTCATTCAGGCCCCGGACAAAGCAAGGAGCATCTCACAATTCCCCTGCACTTGTTTTTTGATAAATCTCACAGCAGAAGGACAGGATCATCTCAGAATAGCCCTCCAACTTCAAGCTGTGATTCTGACTAACTGCTGGGAAACACCAGTCAATATTAAGGGGGAAAAAAGTATCATAATTCACAAACTGGGGGAGGCAGATGAAAGGGAAGAGAGAAAAGGAAAAGAGATGAGACCAGGAGAGAGACAACTAAACAGCTGTCCTTCCACAGCACCATTCTCCCTCTACTACAATGCAAGGGAGGACCACCAGCAGGCCCTTTACTTCATGGAAGAGCTCTTCCTCATGAAAGCAAATAAGCTATCTTCCATAAAAATGTGCTTACCAGAAGTGACAAAGAGAAACTGAAAAATTCTCCCCTACCACCAAAGTCTGGGCTCTTGCAGAAAGCTATGTGGGAGGAGATGGAGTTGCTGGCAATCATTTTAAATCCTGATATCTCTAAAGCTGTGAAACACCTGCCAGTCTCCGACCTGGTGGGACATGGATGGCAAACTGAAAATAGTCATCCAGAGAAGCTGTAGAATCTCTTTTTCTGGAGGCTGTTCAAAAACAATATCAAGCAAAGTATTGAAAATAAATTAAGGCTTCCCTGCCCACAAAAACATTGCCCTCTCCATTTAATAGATCTGGCTCCCTGTGGCCCACCCAGTGGAATTTTATACAGCATTTAATCCTTACAGGAACTGAGAAGAGAGCTACCACTTTATCTTGCCTCCATAGTAACCTCCTACAATAGACTAGGGATATGAAATCACATTAAAAAAAAAATCTCTCTTGATGATCTCCCACCTTTTTTTGTTCTTTGACATATGAATAATTTCAAAATTGTGCATTGTAAGTGAGTATAAAGGCCAAAGGTGAGATGTTAATCACATGCAATTATGACATATCAAGACAATCTAGCCAAAGTTTAATACAAATGACAAATTTGTTTCTGTAACTCTCACACCCACTCAGAGTAGCCTGGTACAGAGGAAGGTGGCTCAGAGATGATAAGAAATTAGTCAACAATTTCAGTTTGGGCTTGAATGAAAGAAAAATTGAACCCACTGGCCTTGTCAGTAAATCATTGCCAAGTCACCAGAGCACTACGGTTTTCTAAGGGAAACTTCACTATGAACAAACCCAGATTTCAGAGTACATCTCTGAGGGAATCCAAGCCAACCAGACAAACATCTAGTAAATATATAGTATGTGCAAGGGATTCTGCTAGCTGCTAGATAAACAAAGTGAATGAAATGGTCCTTGTTCTTAAAGAACTTCCAGTCTACTGTGAGTCGAGGGAATATAACTTATACAAAATATGAATGTATGTACACATATATATTACACATAAAATACCTGTGTGATGTATAACCTAATTAACAATATACACCCCAACTAATTAATACACAACACAATCAGCTTCCAAGTCTCTGCCCATCAACTGCTACACAAGCAGACCCTGATAATTGTTTTGAACCAAAGCTCCAGTCAACACAGTCTTGAAATTGCTTCCCTGCCGTGTGCAAAGGCTCAATCTACATAATTTAACTGGTGAAAATGGCCTTTTAAATTGATTGACTCTAGGCTTTAGCCAGAACCACTACTACACAAGTAACTGTCACCTATTTGGGTTAATCAACATCAGAGAGAGTCCAAAAAAAAGAAATACAGATGGTCCTTCGAGGCATTCTTTTATCAAATGGACTCAAATAACTCCTTTATAAAATATGCATCTATAATACTGAAAAGTAAAATAATTGTCCTTCTTTTCTCCTTGTCCTAACCACCTATGCCACATAACCAATAGCCACCAATCATTCACAATTAGGTCTCTGACATTCATCAATGGACCAAGAAAAAAAAAAAAACCATGCAGCCAAAACTTTAATGGACAAATAAGATCATTACTAATGAGGAAGGGAAATGGAATGACTCCCAAAAGGTTTTTAAAGACACCTACAGATGACTTTACAAAAATATCCCCTTTTTAATCAATCAACAAGCATTATTACATATCTTTATGTCAAAGATTTAAAGACAAATAATGAAATAATCCCTACTCACAAGAAGTTGATATTCTAACAGGGGAAATAACAAGGCTAATTATTCTCTATAAATATGAAGGGAATAAAAACAAATAAATAAAAAGTATTTAAATACAAGGTAATTTAAGGAGAGGGCACAAGCTGGCGTGGGGATCAGAATTAGTTTCTTGTTGAAGAAGGAGTTTGTGCTGCTTCTTGAAGAAAGAAAGGAATTCTTTGAGACCAATTTGAGGAGAGAACACCTTCCAGGCAAGAGGATGGCCAATGTAAAGGCACATACATAAGAATGAGTAACTGTGTGTGAAGAACAGAAGGAAGGCCAGTTTACCTGCAGGAAGATGACTGGAAAGATCAGTTGGGTTCAGGTTGTCCATGGCTTTAAAAGGTAATAAAGGAGTTTATGTTTGAAAACAGGAGTGACAGAAAGCCACTGGAATTAACTGGGAGGGGCAGAGTCAAATCAGTATTTAAGAAAAATCACTTTAGTAGCTGTGTAAAAAATGTCAAGAAAAGATTATTCTGAAGATAGTGTATAAAGTGGAGAAGAAAGAAGGAAAAAGTATATCTATAGCACTTACTATACATGGCAGGCACAGTGATAAGCACTTTTATAAGTATTATCTCATTTGATCCTCACAACAACCCTGGGAGTGAGGTGCTCTTAGTACCCCCATTTTACAATTTAGGAAACTAATTCAGAGATAAACATTCTTGTCCACATTCACAGAACTTTTAAACTCCTGAAGCTGCATTTGAACTAACTCTAGGCCCAGTGTTCTATCCACTGTGCCATCTGCCAACTAAGATAGAAAAAAAGGAATTGAACACAAGAAGGAGAGTTTAAACACTTTGGTGAAAAAAGCACTGCGTTTGGGGTCAGAGGACTTAGATTCAAACCTTGGGTGTGTGTCACATGAACTCTCTATACCTGTTCCCTCACCTGGACAGTGAAGAGATTCAACTAGATGCCCTGTAATGTCCCTTCCAGGTCTAAATCTGTGACCCCAAAAAAGCCTTAATTAAGAAAACATGGAAATAAAGGACCACAAGCACTTTGAGCATATCAATGCTCAATAAATACATGTTGACTTGACTTGAGTTCCATATTCCCTGGGAATTTGCCATAAAGCTGTTCTAAGAGTCACTGCTTTGGGAAAATTATATGGACCAGGCTGTGAGAAGGAGATCCAACCAATAACAAATGTCCTTGAACTCGGTTAAGTACCTAATCCTGGATTTTACACATCAATTCCTCAAGGACCTGTGATCTCCTTGGTGTAGAAACTCATCCATACCAGTCCAGATGACTTATGGGCTAACAGAGTTGCCTAAGGCTGAGAAAGGTCAAAAACTTCACTCTTCAATAGATAAATGGTCAAGGGATATGAACAGACAATTTTCAGATGATGAAATTAAAACCATTTCTAGTCATATGAAAAAGTGCTCCAAATCAATATTGATCAGAAAAATGCAAATTAAGACAACTCTGAGGTACCACTACACACCTGTCAGATTGGCTAAGATGACAGGAAAAGATAACGATGAATGTTGGAGGGGATGTGGGAAAACTGGGACACTGATACATTGTTGGTGGAACTGTGAATGGATCCAACCATTCTGGAGAGCAATTTGGAACTGTGCTCAAAAAGTTATCAAACTGTGCATACCCTTTGACCCAGCAGTGTTTCTATTGGGCCTATATCCCAAAGAGATCTTAAAGGAAGGAAAGGGACCCACATGTGCAAGAATGTTTGTGGCAGCCCTTTTTGTAGTGGCTAGAAACTGGAGAGTGGCTGAATAAATTATGGCATATGAATATTATGGAATATTATTGTTCTGTAAGAAACGACCAGCAGGATGATTTCAGAGAGGCCTGGAGAGACATGAACTGATGCTGAGTGAAATGAGCAGAACCAGGAGATCATTATACACGACAACAACAATACTATATGATGATCAATTCTGATGGTCATGGCTCTCTTCAACAGTGAAATGTTTCAAACCAGTTCCAATTGTTTGGTGAAGAAAGCCATATACACCCAGAGAGAGGGATGTGAAATGTGGACCACAACATAACATTTTCATGCTCTCTATTGATGTTTGCTTGCATTGTGTTTCTTTCTCTGATTTTTCTTTCTTGTAGATATGATTTTTCTTGCACAGCAAGATAAGTATGGAAATATGTACACATATACTCAACTTGTCAAGTATTTTAACATAATTAACATGTAGTGGACTTCCTGCCATCTAGGGGAGGGGAAGGGGGAATTTGTAACGGAAAGCTTTGTAAAGATCATTGTTGAGGAACTACCCATACATATGTTATACAAATAAAAAGCTTTAAAAAAAAAACTTGCTCATGGTCACAGAACTAGTTCATTTCAGAGGAACCATGTTGTTTCTGACTGGGAAATCCACTCCATCAGGTTACCCATCACTGACAGAGCACAGACTAATCCTACTTTGTACCAATAATACACAAAACATGAATTTATATTTGATGTTCCTTTCTGATGTTGAAAATTCATTCAATAAGCCAATAGGGAAGGTAGCTAATTGGCTTTCATATCTCTTGACTATCATGCTATACTAGCCTCAGGTTATTCAAAAACAGGGTAATAAGGATGTGAATAATTCTCTAGCACATTCTGGGTTTTTAGGAGAGTCAAAGAAATTGTCTATCATTTTTTTTTTCCTGCTGCACAGTATTTAACCATTTTAAACAATCCTTTAAAAAACAACTGAAAAAAGTCATTAAAAAGTATTTAAATTCTTCAGGTCATTACACTTTAAATGGAAGATGCCTCCTATCTGAAACCAACAACAGCTTGCTGCTTTTTTTTTTCCTCTGTCAGTGCTGAGCTCTAAAATGAGCTGATCCCCAGGGCCTTTATTAATGGGAGATGGATCCTCAATGTTTGACACAAACAGGACTACTAGCAAATAAATAAGATGACAGATAAAGGCCATGTCACCAAGGAGTGGTTGAAAGGGCCCTAGATTAGTGAGGAGGAGACATGGTCTCAGCCCCAGATCTGTAATTAACCTCTCTGGGCTTTAGTTTCTTTGCTTGTAAAATGGGGGGACACAGAAGAAGGCATAAGAACTATATGATTTCTAAAATTCCTTACTTCTATGATTCTAGGGATCCTTCCAATAAATTTCCAGATGTAGACAGAATATTGCATATATTCAGAGCAAGAAGCATCTAAATGACATAAGACAGAACATAGAATTTGCAATTAGGAATATTTGAGTTCAAATCCTGACTCAGACACTTAGTAGCTATGTGAGCCCAGGTGAGTCACTTATGCCTCAATTTTCTCACCTGTAAAATGAAAGTTGGATGTGATGGCCTCTAAGGTGCATTTCAATTCTGAATCTGTTATCCTTGAAATATTTCCATGTACAATCTACATTGGTCAGTGGTATGTGATTTTTCCTGTATTCAAATAGTCATCTTCTATTTTTAGGAATAATTCTGAAGATTTTAGATCAATGGCTTTTACAAACCTATATACATAATCCATAAGCTTCAAATATTGATCATTCTCAAAGTCATGAACAGACCCTGGGCTAAATGTACTAGTGTACCCAGTCCTGATTCTATACCTACCTATCTTTTCAAATTTAGGTATCATAGGATTAGAAATGAAAAGGTCTTGGAGAACACTTCTCAACCAAACCTTTTCTCTACTCATACAGCTACTGACTTATAATATCTCCCACAGATTATTACAACGGCCTTCTAATTGGTTTCCCTACAATATCACTAAAATCTATTCTCCACCCTGCTGACAAAATAATTTTTCTTAAACATAGAACTGATCATTTGACTTTCCCACTCAACCAATTCCAACTGTTACCTCAAGTAAAAAATAGAAACTCCTCTGTTTAGAACTTAAAGTCTTACACAACCTGGCCCCAGCCTATTAGTTTGTTTTTATCTCTACCCCACTTTCTATTTTTTCTGAATATACTTCTATAAGTCCTTGTCTTCTCCATTTGAATGGAAGCCCCTCATTGTAGGCATTTTTCATTCTTTATTTGCATTCCAGTACCTAGTAAATGGTAGACACTTAAATGCTCATGGATTGATTGGTTGATAGTTTAATCACCTTACTTTACAGGTGCCAAACTGAAGACCCAAACAGTAAAAGAATTTGCCCATATTCTTATATTTACTATTTTATTAATTAGTAAAAAACCATTATGTTCTTTTATGTCCTCTGATTCCAAATTCAGTGTTCCTTCAACTAATCTGATCTATGGATTCCCAAAAGGGTCTGTTGATAGATTTCTAGAGGTACATGAAGTTGGATGGGAATATATACACATATATTTGTGTGTGTTTTATAGATAGATAAATAGATCTTTATTTTCAGTAACCTCTAACTGAAATTTAGCATCTCCTTCATTTATGAATGCAGGCCACCAAACATGACTCTGAGAATGGGTTCATAGGCTTTGCCAGACTGTGAAAGGAATCCATGATTCAAGGGAGCTGATAGGTTCTACTGCCCAACTAACTCCAGCCTCCAACTTAAAAGTGTCAGTGATGGCAAGGCTGGTTGTATCCTATCAGGAGGTAATATTAACTTGGCCAATAATTATTATAAGAAAAAAATAATATTCAGTCAAATGTTAGCTGAATAGAATCCACTCAAAACATTGACAAAGTTGTGGGGACAGCTGGAATAGAGATGTCTAACTTAGAGAAGAAGGGGTACATAAGGATCCCTCAAGGCAACATATTGACTTAGAAGAATGAATATTACCATTATTTATGTTTTATTATATTTTTATTTATTTTTGAATATTTCCCAAATACATTTTAATTGGGTTCAAGCAATACTTGGGAGCTCTTGGCCACATGTATAACTTATCTGCTCCAGAGCTTGTGAAAAATGTAGCAATATATATTTCCCTAGAAGATCCTGGAAAGGATGGAAGACCTTTGGGAAGGAATATCTAAACATTTAATTTATTTTAATTGAAGTAGTTGATAGTATAGTATCAATTAAATTCTATGTATACACATAGACACATACATACAGCAGCTATTTTTATAGCATCAAGGAACTGGAAATTAAGGGCAGGTCCATTAATTGGAGAATAGCTGAATAAATTATATTTATATGAATGGAATGGAATGAAACCTGGACAGACTTATATGGATTAATGTAGAATGAAGTGAATAGAACAAGAGAAGGATACTATAGTATTAATATTATAAAACAAACCATTCTGAAAAACTTAATAACCCTGATCAACAAAACAATCAATTATTTCCAAGGACTGTTGATAAAGAAGCTACCTAACTCCTGACAGAGAGGAGACTGATTAATAGAATAAGACACACATTTTTGACCATTGTAAATGTGGAAATTTCTTTTGCTTGACTGTACTTATCTGTGACAAGGGTTCTGTTTTCTTATTTTGACCAGTTATGGTCGATAATTTTTTAATGAAAAAATTAGAATCCAGGCCAAAAAATTAGAAGCAAGAACATGAGAAACTAAAGGCATCCAGGATCAGGTTTCTAGTAATGTAGATAGGAAATATAAGCTGATATATATTGTCTAGCAACAAGGTTGAATGGTTTGCAGATTCCTTCACATTCCAGCATTCTAAAGGCTCCTCCACCAAGTTCTGCAAACCTGGATCTTGACTGTGGACAACATTTAAGAACAAAAATAATGAGACTGCATCTTTGTTGGAAGTCACCTAAGTAGCCAGAGGATTGTCTTAGTTCTTCTAGTGGCATATCTATAGGCTTTCTAGACTTTTTAGGTAAGCTACATCCTACTTTTTTAGCTAACTAGAATAACATTGTGCCTGAGTTCAGAAAATGGGAATTATGTTTTAATTGCTTACAATTCAAAGCTCATTCTTTTTAAGTTAAAACTGCCTCAACTTTCACTTTATTAATCCAAGCTCTTGTGTGAAAGAATTTAAGGTAATTTTTTCAAATCACCAAAGAAATAATAAGCATCATTAAATGCTTTGATAAGAATGGCTGAATATTAGGCTCAATGCCCAGATTTAAATAAATGGAAAAGAGAACTCTTGCATTTAAAAAAAGGCAACCTGAATCAACATGAAGTCTTGAAATTGGTTATGAACATTGTCCTTTTATAGACAAAGAGCCATCAGGACTACATGGCATGGAGCTTTGGTGAACAGAGGTCTTTGTGAGGCAATTTACAAGGCAAAAAGAATCATTTCCTGTAAAATTCTTGCTGTACATCTCACTAAACATGCTGCTAATGGTCTGCAAGAAGTAGAGAGAGAAACTAAGATCTAATCAAATGATCTAGAAGCTAAACACATATGATGCAATCGAAATGTCATAAATCTAGCATGATCAAGAGAGATAGTTTTAGCATCTAGTGATGGGTATAAGAAATGTGCTATAAGAAATGATGTCATTCATGAGATGAATAAAGAGAAGCATTGAAAGATGTGTGTGTGTGTGTGTGTGTGTGTGTGTGTGTGTGTAACTGATGCAGGATAAATGAAGCAGAATTAAGAAAACAATATACACTGTAATTAACTATACCAATGTGAATGGAAAAAACAATGTACACCCAAAAAAATCAAAAGTAAATGAAACAAAAACATAAAGATCAAGAAGAACTTAAATGAAAAGTTTTGAGAAGATATCCCAAACCTTCCTCTAAATGTTACATATTACATACTTTTTAAACTTTTCAATCAACCAATTGTGCCCTTTTTATTTTCCTCTCTAAAAAAATATATTATTTGTCATTTTGGATGGGTCTCTGGGAGCAAGTGAGGGAAGGATATATGGGATAACTACAGTGATGTGAATAGCACAAAATATCGGTAAATTCATCTTTAAAAAATAAGCACAGTGGTAGCAAAAAGGCATCATCAATCCTGAGCAATACTGAATCCCCAGTAAGTTTCTCTTCTCTGTCTGTGAGTCTTCGAAGGCAAACTGGGCAAATGAAGAAGCTATGGCAGAATATCAATATATTGGCAAGGACATAAGAATGGCCCTTTACATGAGGTCAAACAATAAGCATAGTCAATTAGCAAAGTCCTAGTCAATACAACCTAGTATCTTGCCAAGAAGGAATGGCTGAGCCAAATTGGACAGATGAAAAGGAAAAATGAAAGCTAGAGATGGCCAGAGTCAGAAGCAGAGTGAAACAAAGTGGAAACTGCCAAAATGGGTCCCTGTCAAGATGAACTAGCCCAATTAGCTGAACCTCTGGGTGGGACCCAAGAGAGGGTCTGAAGAGCATCAAAGTTAGGGAAAGTCAAGTGAAGATCATTTAACTTTTCCCTACTTGATGGAAGGGTAACAGAGGAGTGACAAAATAAAGCCCAAAAACATGTTCTAAGATGTCAATAACAAGAATCACATGTTTATAGCTCATTGATTTGGAAAAAGCCAACTTTAGTTGGTAGGAGGTAGAGGCAAAAATGAAAGCAGGATAAAAGAAACTTTAGACTGCAAAAATTATATACTGGGTAATGGAAAAGGAGTTGAGCCAGAAAAGATTTGTCATACTCAAGAATCATATGAACCTTTGTAAATCCATGCTGAACAACCACCTTATCAGCTGAAGATATCTTCATCATAGCTACCTTCATCAATACCTACAGAATCTAGAAAAAACAGGCAGTTTCAATAAATTTAACCCAACAAATACTTATTCAGCATAAGCAAAGTACTGGTACTAAGGTACTAGGTACTAAGGATATTCTTCAATATTCTCAAAGCATCTGTGACTTTATCAGTAAAATTATTTCCTCCAATAACGTAAATCAATAGTCATTGATGCGACCTTATCAATAGGATTATTTCCTCCAATAACATAAATCATGACTATCCATCTTGTGTGACTCTTACCTTGCCCTCTCCTATATTCTCAACAAGGAATCTACCCAAAATGCTAGGAACCCTCCTTACATTTTTGACCCAAAAAGGATATAATGAAGCATTGTAGGCTGTCCACTGGCTTTCCCTCAATATCACCATGTGAGACCTCTCAGATTTTTCTATCCTACATCTGGTTTTTTACATCTTTTTTATTATGAACTAGAAAAATATAACAAACATTCCCTTGCACAAAGAAGAGAAAAAGAGGGTTGTATATAAAAACTTAAATCAGTTAAGTTATGTATAGTTTGTCTTTTCTTGAAGAACATATTAAATTCAACATGGTAGTATACTAACACTACCCTGTTCATCTAGGTCTCCTGAATTTCCTCTTGCTCTTTTTCATGTATTTAAGTGCTTCATAAATACTCTTTTTTTCCTTTTTTTATTTCTATCACTACTGTCTCCCCTCATAAATCTCCAGTCAAAAAAGACCCTCTTTTTTGGCTTTTTGCTGAGATAATTGAGGTTAAGTGACTTGACCAGGGTCACACAGCTAGGAAGTGTCTGAAACCAGACTTGAACTCAGGTCCTCCTGACTTCAGGGCTGGTGCTCTATCCACTGCTCCAACTAGCTGCCCCAAAAAAGGCCCTCATAATAAAAAAGAATAGTCACACAAAACAAATTCATACATTGTCATGTCCAGAAATGTATGCTGCATACTATACCTACAATCCATCATTTGCCTAAAAGTTGGAGGATTTCTCACAATCTTCAAGAGTCATTATTGATCCTTGATTGGTCCTTGCATTGATCAGAGTTAACTCTTCCAAAATCATTTTCCTACATATAAAATCATTGTATAAATTATCCTCCTGGTTCCACTTACCTTACTCCCTATCAGTCTGTGCAATTCTTCTTAAGCTTCTCTGAATCTGTCTTTTTCATCATTTCTTTTAAACAATAATATTTTAGCAAACTTGTACATTGTAATTTGTTACAAGCATGCATCATCAGGAAAAAACCTGTATTTATATCTTACTCTGTCACATACTAGTTGTATAACAGTAAGTCATTTAACTTTCCTAAGTCTCAGTAAGAGAATGTAAATCCTCAAGGGAAGGAATTATTTCATAATGCCTGACATATAATATCCCCAAAGTCTTAGTATCATTTTTAGCTTTAATAACTTCAAAATAAATTCTACAAAATTAACTTCAGAATAAAGTCTACAAAGTTAACCCCCAATTCAAAAGGTCAATTATTTAACATTTTAAAATACAGATGTTTCTTATCAATACTCAATATAACCACCATCTTGAGCTATACATCACTCTAGTCAATTTTCAAACTTTCCAAAAAATTTCATCAGCTGCTACTCTATCTAAAAGGATTACACTTTTAAGACTAAAAGTCTTAAAGGATATCCATAGAATGAAGCTTTAATGCAACTATAGCAATTTTGACAAGCCCCACAAGAAAAATTTTAATGAAGATAGATCAGGAGACAAAGATAGCCAAGCAAGAAGACTTCCTCTACCAATCCATTGGTCTGAGAAAATATCATCCAGAAAATGCTGCATGGGCAATGTATAATGAGAGGGTGCCCTGGCTTGTTAGAATTAAAATAAAATAAAATAAAAATAAATTTAAAATATAAAGATTTAAATAATTAAACTATCATACTAATTTTAATTAAAGATTTAAATAACTATACTTTTAAATAATATTTCTGATAAGTTTATTTCTGAAGTTTTTAAAAATTGAAACTGCATGAAGACTTTTAGAATGCCCTGTAAAATAAGTGTTTAATAAATGCTTATTGGATGAATGATTTCTTCATCTGTAAAATGGGAATAATAAAGTCTGTAGTAATTATCTCCCAAGGTTTTTGGAAGGATCAGCTATAAAGATCTTAACTGTTACTGTTGGTAGTGGTATTATTATTAACATTATTATGTTGATTTGGGGCTTTTTGAAACCAACTCCCCACAGTGGAAGGGAAATCCAAACTAAAAATGAAAGGCATCACAGTGGAGTTGACAAAGTCAATCTTAGAATCAAGAAGACATGAATTCAAGAGTTGCCTCAGATGAACAGCTAGGCTGTTAGTGGCTAGAGCATCAGTCTTGGAGTCAGGAAGACCTGTGTTCAGATTTGGCTTCATATACTTATTAACTGTGTGATCCTAAATAAGTCATTTACCCCAATTGCCTCAAAAAAAATTTACTTCAGACACATACTGGCTGTATGACTTCTGTCATTTAACTTCTAAATATCTACAGGTAATTTTCTAAGGTCACTAAGAATTCCCTATTCTGATGAAATCACATTTAGATCCAAAAAAATTATTAAGGTACACAGATCCTTATGAACCTCGATCTTGACTTTTTTCTGAATATTAAACACTTTTCTGATCTATTACAAAATATTGACTTATTAAAAATCTTGGCTTACTCCATTCTCTAGAAACTATAATTTACCGCATCTCAAAAAAAGAAGAAAAAAATTTTTTTTCTAGATGAGAAAAGAAGGAAGACTATATCATACACTTCATTCTCCATCCAGGGAACATAAGATCTATAAGGGGACTGAATGTGGATCACAACATAATATTTTTACCTTTTTTGTTGTTATTCTTTGCTTGCTTGTTTTTTTTTCCTTTTTGATCTGATTTTTCTTGTGCAGCATGAAAAATGTGGAAATATGTTTAGAATAATAAATACATGAGAATGTAAAAAAAAAGAGAGGAAAATAAGGTCTGAAAATAACCCATGTAGAATGATAAAATTCAAGAGGTCAAAGCAGTTAGTAAAAAAAAAAGTCTTTGTGGAGTGATAAAGACAAAAACTTTTGTGGAATGACAAATTCAAGAAGTCAAAGCAGCTAATAAAAAGGATCTTTTTGTGAAATGACAAAGACAAAGACTTTTGTGGAAGTCAAAGCAGCTGGTAAAAAGTTGTCTCCATAAGAAACTTCCAAACGCTGCAGCACCTGACAGAGCTCTCACACTGCCTACCTGTCCAACCAGCTCACCTGAGGTGGGCCCCTGGAGTGAAGAACTGATGGCATTCAGTAAAATGATCCAAGCATCATGAACCCTAACATCAACTGGCAATCCCACTAGAAGAAGTGTGGCTCAAATTAAATTTGTATGCAGGATCCTCTCAAAACAACAAAGGCACCCAGGTTGGCTGGCCCTCAGTCTCTAGATAAAATCACCAACAGCAATGGGAGCCCTGAGCTGTTAACTGTTAAAAAATTCATTCTCATTGCCATAATTAGCTATCATATTGGGGGCTGCAGTTTCAAGGACACTTTGTATTTTTGTTCTCCCAAGAAACAAACAAGCTTAATGCAGTGGTTTTTAAAAATGGCAACATGCTGCAATAAAGACTTCTTTACTGGACAATTACTAGCATGTAGCCAAAGGCTTTTCATTAAGTGGAACTGGAATGTCACGAAACTAGCTCTGCACTCCTTTGTTTTGATCATAGGTCAGAGTTCCTAACTAATTCCCTATGTGGAAAGCAAAGGCCTTCAAGCTGGCTGGCGCTCCTTGAAACATCTCACTTTGCGTTTGCCCTAGGCTGGTATGTTGATCCCCCTATACACCTCAGTGATTCTGAACATTAATCATTTTTATATGCAAATTCCATCTCCTGCTGAGCTGATGGCTGTACCCCCAGAAGCCGGCCTCCATCTAATGAAAATTCGTTCAGAATCTATTTAATCACTCAAAACTTCTGGCACATATGATCACAGAAAAATAAATGGGTCAACAAAGCAAGAACAGGGTCTACAATTTAAAAAGAGGCAGCACGATTGTATAAACCAAACCAAATCAAAAACAAAAACCAGGGGATGACAAATTGAGCTGTTACTTTTTTGTAACTTGCTGACAAAGCTAGCATCAAATACTCAAAAGCCTGCATCAAATACTTAAGACTCACCTGTCCTCCAGCAACCTAACCACTCAAAGGAAATTGACCTAGAAGAATCCTTTGAGGGACAATATCTAGTCTAACTCCGTTAATTAACAAATGAGGAGACTGAGGGCCAGATGTTATCTATGGCTAATATCTGGGGTAATATTTGAATTCATATCTTCCTGACTTGAGGTCCAGTATTCTAATAGTCCATCATTCAGTTTCAACATAAAAAGGATTCACTAATAGCCATTATTACCTACTGTTACCTTTGGGAGTCAGATTTTCCTAAGTAGGACCTCTAATGCATAATCATGCCAAAATCCAAGTCAAAACATAGATTCCGATGTTGCTTGAAATGTTGTGATGAATTAATTTGAAAGAATAGACAGGAAAAGCAGCGATGCTATGATGTAAAAGGAAATAATTTTGCATTTATGAATTACATTTCAGTCTCTTCCAGATTAGTGGCCTCCAGACCTGCCAAAGTTACTGAGATTTCAGATGCAAGAATGAAGGGTTATCTCATGGAATAAAAACAAGTGTCAGGATATTTCCATCCTTGTATTTGCAGTACTGTTTAAATATTTGTCTCCTCCATCTATTTAGCAGCAGAAACAGAATTGTACATTCCAAACTAGTTGTCAAGAGAGTTAGTCACCAGTGACAGATTCCATTTTAGAAATATACCTTTCCAGAGAAAAAGAGTCACATAGAACCTAACTTAAAAATTAAAGAAATCAGTTTAATAAGTTCCTTTGGTAGCAACATGTTTGATATCAGGGTCATAATTGGAGGGTCTGAAATACAAAATTTGGTGACCTTTGGATTTTTTACTTCTCTTTTTAAAAAATTAATTAAAAATTACAGAACCAGTGGTTAACTTTCTCTGTAAATATGAGAAAGTTGCCACTAGTATTCTCCACCTGAGCATAGTCTCCAAGTTCCTTACATGTCTCCCTATCCTTTTCTCTCCTATTAGAATGTGAGTTCTTTAAGATCAGGGACTGGCTTCACTGTACAACACATATCCCAAATGCTAAGCAAAATCTTTTGTTTTCTTTCTCATTGGAGTATAGCTCCTTGAGGACAGGTTCTGTTTTTTGCCTTTCTAAATAGCCCCAGTGCTTGGCACACAGTAAGTCCTTACAAATGCTTATTTATTTGTTGGTCAAACTTTACATATAGTAAGTACTTAAAGAACACCTTTTCAGCATTATTCATTTTTATTCTTTTATAAGTTATTTTCTTGCGGATTAGCATAGTACCTCCACCAGTAAATGAGGGAGAGAAAGACCACATAACTCCAATGACAGACAGTACTTTCTTGTCATCATCTCTAATATAAGAAAGAGGTAATGGAGACAGCTGAAAACAAGGCCCAAAGAGATGTATTGGGGATATTTGTTCCATTCAGGAAAGAGGAAGGGCCCTACAATTACAATTACAATTTCAATATTTAGCAAGAAAGGTCTCAGAATATAATCTATATATAATATTACATAGTATATTATAATTATATATTATAATAAAATAATAATATAGTATATATTACATAATATGTATGTTACATATATTTCATATATGTATGATATATAATATATAATGTAATCAGATATAATCAGTATGAAACTAATGCTCTTTCTGATTTCCTTTCTCTCCATTCCTAACTTCTCTTCCTTATACAGCTACAGGATTAAAGTACACTGAAATTGTGTCCTTCCAGCAAACTTTAAATGTTCATCATGGGCACTAAGTTCTCTGGGGATACAGCAGGGAGGTCAGACACTGTAATTCCTTCCATCCATCACGGAAAGGAACACCAAATATCACCAGGATCCAATCCCACTTTGTGATAACCAATCAGGCATCTCCTGTTCCACTCAACACTGCTTTGCATCCTCAGCAAAGCAAAAGGCCTCTCAGTTCTCATCCTGTCTACACAAACCAATATAGGGTGAATACAATGGAAAAAGAGAAGGTCAGCCAAGAAAACCTCCTTCAGCCCTGCTAAATCTGACCTCCACTTTAAGAGGGGCTTGTGTTCCCTGTAGTCAGGAAGTGGTATTTTGAGCAGTCAGCTGTTTGACTATACTTTGTTGTTGGGGAAGAGTTATCTAACTCAGATTCAAATGCAGTTTTTATCTAAGCAAATCCATATCCCTGTTTAACCACAGACCACTAAATAAAAGTATGCCCTAAGAGTAAGACCCTTTGGGAATCTACCGGAGGTTGGCTGAGGCTGCTGGATCTCTTTAGCTCAGGAGCTCTGAGCTACCATAGACTAAATCAATCAATCAATCATTGTCCACACTAAATTCATCGTATATATAATGAGCTCCTGGCAGCTGGGGACCACCAACTTGCCTGAAGAGGAACGAAACAGGGAAATGGAGCAGGTTAAAGCTACAGGGAAAATCAGTAGGGGCATTGGACCCATGAAAAGTTGGATTTCCAGTCTGGGAGTCTGGGAAGATAGAGGGATACTGAGGGGAGAGAGAGGAGGAAAAGGGGAAGAGAGAAAGAGAAAAACAGAGAGAGAGAGACAGAGAGACAGAGAGAGACACAGAGAGAGAGAGAGAGAGAGAGAGAGAGAGAGAGAGAGAGAGAGAGAATGAGAATATCTGTATTTTTTTATAGTTCACGATAGGATATGTGATTTCATCCATTTAAGAAATTCCTGAATGAGAAAACTTTATTAAGAAAGATTTAGGGAATTCAGTGTACTTTAAAATGATGAAATTATACTGTTTAGATATGACTAAGAAAGATATTATAAATATTCCCATTTCCTCTCCCCTCCCCATTTCTCTGTCTCTGTCTCTCCATCTCTCTCCCTTTTTACTTTCCTCTCTTCCTAACTACCTTCCTCCCTTCCTCATCTTCCTACTTAGAACTCATCAAATGAAGATTGTCCTATGAGATTTCAACTAAAGACCAGAAGAGGTTGAGGAACAGAAAAAAATAAATAAATAACAGTAAGAAATGATGTTACATGAAATGTTCCCATCTTCCATTTTGACAACTGTTATAAATGTGAAAATATGCATTTCCTTAGAAATTGTGTCATTAGCAGATTTTACAAATTTAAAAATAAATATGTTGTGGTTTGTTTTGTTCATGAGATGTTAGTGTAATCCATCCAGCACTGGTGGGGAGGATCAAAAGTGATATTCTTTCTATTTTGTATTTCTATTCACACTCCAAGAAGGAAGGTAAAAAACTGTTCACTTGACAAAAAAAAAAAGGTTTACCCTAACTTTCTATTCATGATCATACCTGTGCCTCAAAGCAATTTACCATTATAAAAACAAATGTTAAAATGAAACAGAAACCAAATTTACCAAGAACAAGATAGGATATCAGTCTAAATCTTAAAGTAGGAATGAAGGCTAGAAAGATTCAACATCATTTCACGAATCAAGTTTAACTGAAAATAATAATTTACTATAAGTCAAATATCTTTCTAAAATCATTCTAAATTATTTCCCATGATTGTTAAATCCAAGAGAGACAGTGTTGCTTAGTGAACAGAGAGCTGATCTTGACATCAGAAAGAATTAGATTCAAGTCTTGCTTTTGACATATTTCAACAACTCAGGAGGAAAATAAATTGCAGAGGGGGTGCCAACCTGCCTTCACAGAGGAAATTTCCTCACCTACTAGATCTCTATACCAATGAAATCAGTTTCAACCCCTATCTTTATTTAATCTCAAAGACTTTCACTTGTTTAAATTCTCTAATTTTCTTTGGTTATTTACCAGTTCCTCCTCGATTTTATTTGGGACTTTTACAATGCTGCCCCTAGATAGCTTGCCAAGAAGACATGTCTGCGTATACTTTGCCTTGCCAGGATCACACTACAGTCATAACTGCCATGCAATTTTAACATTGGACCTCCATAAATATCGAATCCAATCACACTTAACAGGAATCTCCACTACAATTCAATGGGCAGCTAGATGATACGATAGAGTGCCAAGCCTGGCAACAGGAAGCCTCATCTTCTGAGTTCAAATCCGACCTCAGACATTTACTACCTGTGTGATCCTGGGCAAATCACTTAACCCTATTTGCCTCGGTTTCCTCATCTATAAAACGAGCTGAAAAAGGAAATGGAAAACCAGTCCCGAGTTTTTGCCAAGAAAACCCCAAATAGGATCACAAATAATTGGACATGGCTGAAGCAACTGAACAATTCACTCAATAATACCCATCTTTATTTAAAGAGGAAGAATTTTCAACTATCCCAGAAATCCCATTCCACTTTGAGACAGTTCTAATTATAAGGAAATTCTATTCTATATCTAATCTCAGTTTACCTCTTTGTAACTTCTACTATTTGCTTATTTCAGCTCTATAAAGCCCAATTGCCCCTCTCCCATGGGACAACTCTCAAAATATTTTGAAAATAGTAATGTCTTTTACTCCCCCTCCTTAATTTTCTCCTCTTTGGACTAGCCACCCCCCTTTCCTTCCATTGACCTCACTTAGTATATACTGAAAGCTCTTCACCATCCTCATGGCCTCTCTCTGGATACTTCCCAACTTATTAATGTCTTTTCTGAAGTATAAAGAACATCAAGTTATAGAAGATCCAAAAATGGCCAGAGGGCTAAAGCTACATTCCAGCATTTGGGATACCTGGACCTAGCTAAAAGTTCCCATCACCAAAATACTCACTTTGCATTTTTCTCATAACTGTTTCTGAGACCCTATTAATAAAAAAAAATTCTTATAAATGACATTTTATGGCCTTCGAATTCCCATTGGTGTATTTAAGTTTGTTGGGGCCATCATTATACCAAAAAACCAAGAAATGTTTAAAAATAACCATCTCAAGTTCCATTGCACAAAAAAGGCACAAATAGTTTTAATTTTAATATGTTATATAAGATAATAATGATATAATATAAGAATAAGTTTAATATATATATATTTCCTTCTTTTGAGATGGGAAGAAATAAAATTGTATAAATCAGAAAAGGAGAATGCAGTGAAACTGTCATTGAATAGAGAGGACTTAGCTTAAATAAGACACTCCATCTCTAGGCTACAAGCATTTTCTCTGCCTGTACTCCAAACCTGAAATACTTTCCCTCCTCATCTCCACCTACTGATTTCCCTGACTTCCCTGAGTCCTAAGTAAAATCCCATTCTCTACAGGAAGTTTTTCCAATCCCTCTTAATTCTAATGTATTCCCTCTCTTGATTATTTCCTTTCAATACTGTTTAAAATTTGTGTGCATATATATATCTAACCTTTACATACATATGTAATACATATACATATGTATGTATATACATAAGTAAATATCTGTGTGTAAATATGTGTATATATATATTATATGTACATATAAATTATATATATGTGTGTGTGTGTGTGTGTATATATTTACTTTTTAGGTCCCCCCATTAGAATTCTTGAGGATGGGACCTTTCTTTTACCTCTTTTTATATGTATGTTCATATATGTATATATAAATTATATGTATATATGTATATATATTTACTTTTTGTGTCCTCCATTAGAATTCTTCAGGATGGGGCCTTTCTTTTACTTCTTTTTTATATTCCCATCACTTAGAACTTCAAAATATTTATTTGTATCCTCAGCACGTCTTATATACCAATGGAAAAAAAATTTATCTATTGATTGATATCATGAAAAAAGGATCAGATTTGGAATCATTAAACTTAAGTTTAAATAATGGCTCTGTTCCTTGCTCAAGATTTTATGTTGCTGTGGACAACTCAATTTACGGGGTTTTTTTTATTTCTTCTAAATTGGAGGGAACAAAAACTGGAGTGGTAGGGAGAAAAAAATAAATGTTCATCATGGAAAAATAAAATAAAAGAACATGTCATTTCCTCTTTGTGTTCCTCAACTTCTTTATCTTAAATGAAGAGTTTGTTTAGACAACCTAAGTTTCTCTTCTAGCTCTCTCTTCTCTGTTCCAATGTGTTTTCCTCGCTCTCCCAGTTCTAATAGTAGCCATAGACAGATGGCTTCTGTGTTAATATTACCACAAGGGCAGATGAGGGCACAGGAGACAGTTAATGCATCCTTTAGCCGGGTCTATGACTGGTTTTATCTCTGTGAGGACCAGAAGGACCCTGAGGGTTGCCAAAGGGAAACAGTGCATGAGACAATAAAAGTGGTCTTCCCCAAGTGGATGCTCAGAACAGGTACAAAGAGGAGGAGAGCAGGTGAGATTTTTGTGGGCAGGTATATAACTCAGCTCTTTTCCCTTCTGATTTTTGTGGGTCCTTTCCCAGAAATAGACCATAGTCCAGCAGAATGATAGTCCACCATTCTACCTAACCCTTGCCTTGAGAGAAGAAAATGCTATTCTCTCTTACAGCTTGTGACAGCCAAGACCATGGAGACAGGGCTGGGCCAGCTATTGGGGACCTGCCATGCCAAGGACAGAGACCCGGGGGCAGAGATGGACAGATGCAACGAGATATTAAAACAGCCCAGAGACAAGTGGGTCTGGAATGCATTGGCAGCTGCTATGAAGCTTTAGCCATTCGTGAGATCTGGCCAGAAGGGAGATTCCCAGCCCCCAGGCCTCCCTCCTGTTTCTCCAGTTGGTTGCAAAGCTGATACTGGGAAATTCCAAAACACATAAGCCCTTCCCTTAATATCTCCTATTTATCTACAGACCAGCTGGGAGGAAGTTTGGGGGAGATAATCAGACTTTACAATTACTTTACAATAAATGTAACTTTCACACTACAGTAATTATTTTTATTTTTCAACAGTTATGCCTTTAACTTTATTGTATTTTATAGTAAGCCACATAGCTGATCACTAAAAAAAAAAAAAAAAGATCTCTCTGAGTCATATAAATGAGGTAGCTGACAAATTTCTCAGACAAATGGGGGAGTGGGTGGCCGGGAAGAAGAAAAGATTAAAGCCATATTGAGATTTTCATTCTTTTGACTGTATAGTTCAATGCTTTGCTTTTTTTTTCAAACTCTAAATTAGAAGGTTTTAACCTGCAGTCTGTTAACTTGCTTTTTAAAACATTTTGATAACTGCATTTCAATTTGTCATTTCTTTTTTAATTCTATGTACTTTATTTTTATATATTTAATTTTATGTATTTTATTTTACATAATTTAACTATATATGTATTCTATGTATTTAATTCTACATATAGATTTTAAAAATCATTCTAAAAAGGGACCACCAGATTGGTAACGGAGTCCATGACCCCAGAAAGGTTAAAAACTCCTGTCATAGATCAACACTGAATTACAGTCAGTGTGCCTACTGGGCCCTTAGCCAGGAGAACTCAGGGTAGTAGAAGGTGGGAGCAGTAAGTCTGGGTTTGTAGGCTGAGAGCTCTCTAATGAGCAATGGGGTTCCGGCTGACTTCATAGAAGCCCATGAAAGTTTCTGCTAACAAAACCACACAGTTTGTGGCTTGTGTAGACAAATGACACGCTATATACCGTTTCTGGTTCATTAATTAATAAAGTCACTTGAAGACCTGAGTAGGGTGTGAGTTACTTTCTGTAAAGGTAGCCCACACTACCACCCCAGGAACCAAAATGACTTAGATTGAGATGAAATTAAGGAAAATTTGAGCTGAATATCAGGGAGAGGGGGAAAGATACAAAACATCCACCAGAAAACCTGTCTCTTCATTTGCCTCTCAAAAGCAATGGGAAAGCGTCTTTATTAAGATGGACCAGTTGCAAGGAACAAAGAAGTAACTAGTTAATGAACATGGTGAGGATCGTGGTGGTCTGATAATATTGGTCCTTTTTCTTCTTTCCCACCATCTCTCCATTTCAGAATGTCAAATCCAGTTTTTAAAAAAAGGCAGCGGAGATTTAGGTCATCACAGTGACAGTTACTGAGGCTGGCACTTGGCCCAGGCACCAAGGCTAACGTGATTGTATGAAATGCCATGGAATTTTAAATTCGCCCAAATGAGCAAGATGACTGCTTTGGGTAGAGTCCAACATGACGTCAGAATAAGTCTTAGAGCAAGGAGATTTTCTTTCCTGTGAAAGCAATTCAATTGCACAATTATCTTCTCAAGAAATAGGCAAAAACCCCAGTGGGGAAGTTATTTTAAAATTGAGGGGAGAGGAGAATACTGGCAAAAGCATTCCAGAAAACAACTCAGCTCTGGCAGGAAGAAGTGGTATGATGGCTGAAACATCTTCTTCCCTCCCTGACTCTTGACTTAAGGCAGGTAATTCCAAATGAGAGGAACAAAAAAAACTTACTTTTTGAAATGTACGGGCCATAAACACACAGCCCCAGCACTGGGTAGTTTTCCATTCACATTTTAAGATGGCTGTGTTGTTTATTCTTAATGCTCACCTATTTGGAATTATTCAGTCAAAATTCAGCATGTATACAGGTCTTGGACTCTCAGCCTGCTAACAGAAAGCTAAGGGTGGATAGTGGGGTAGAAAGGGCCTGGATTTGGAGTCAGAAGAACCAAGTTTGAATCCCATTCTGAGTAGCTTTGGGTTTACAAGCAAATTCTTTCATTTCTCTGATACTCATCTTCATAATATAATATCACAGATCAAAGATGGAGGGCTAGAAGGGAACTTAGAGGCCATCTAGTTTACCCCCTCATTTCACAGCTGAGGAAACTGAGATCACAAGAGGTTAAGCAATTTGCTCAGTCATAAAAAAGGCAGGAAATGTCAGAGGGATTCAAATCCAGCTCCTAGGCTGAAGGAGGCCAGTTCTCTCTGCTCTTCTAGGCTGTTTCCCTTCCCCACCCACCCCCTCCAAGGAAGAGGGAGCCAAGGAACCTCTAAAACCCTTTCCATCTCTAAATCGGTGATCCTATAAACTCCAGAATCCCAGAAGCATTTGACTGGGATTCCTCGGTCGAGACAGGATGAGCTCTCCTTAAGTCCAGCACCTATTGCCTGAAAGCCTCATTGGCCATCTACAGGACAGGACAGGCCTGGAAACCCAAAAGTATTCATCCATCCTCTATGTGAAAGTTCCCTTCCATTCCAGCTAGATAAATTTCAGACAGGCCCATGGGAAGAAGGAACAAATGCACCAGTTTTGTCAGAAAAACAATTGTGATTTTTCTGTTTTCCCTCTCAGAGGAGTCTAAAGTTCAAAGTACAATTAACACTTTGAACTTTCAGAGGTCTGATGCTGTTTCTCTTCATTAAATCACTCTGTTCTCTCTAGACAAGAAATGAAACCAGACAGTATTTTGGCTTCTGGGAACTGCCCTTCATGAAGATAATGTTAAATGGGGGAAATATCTCATGGCAAGACATAAGCACCGTGGAAACAGTCTCCTGCCCCAAAAGATCTCCCCTACAATCTTTGAAACTCCCAGTAATAAAGTCTTCTCTCCAAAAGCCCCATTAAAATATAAATGTGTTTCCTGGGAGAATGCTAGTTAATCAGCTAGCATTTATTAAGCACCTACTATGGGTCAAGCTTGATATTGGTTGATCAATATGGCAAACTTATGTTATCAAACAAGGTTAGTTCTAGGCAAAATTAAGCAGATAAGCTGCCCAAAAAAGCAGTTTGCTCTCAAGGAATTCTTCATCTAATGAGATGGGAATGGGGAAGGGCAACATTCAAATAACTACAGTGAAAATATAGATAGATAGGATAAACCAAGGGTAATCTCAGATGGAAGGCACTAAGATCAAGGATTAGGAAAAGCTTTAGCTGAGACTTGAAGCGAGCCAGCACCATCCTTCATAACACTTCAACAGGAATCCCTTTATTGGGTAAGCAAGTCCTAAGGGAATGAGACACAGGAGGAGTAAGTTTTGATTGCTAAGGAAGCTGACAAGACTGGATATGGGCACATGGCATGCAGCCCAAGGAAGGAGAGGGAGCACATCTGGTGATGGGTCTCTGGCAATTAAAGGAACCCATTTGGGTGAAGGATAAAGGGGCAGATAGAGCAATGGGCTCATAATCAAAAAGATTCATCTTTAAGAATTCAAATCCAGCCTCCTTTATTAGCTGTGTGAATCTGGGCAAGTCACTTAACTCTGTTCTGTAAAACAAACTGGAGAAGGAGAGATAAATTGCTCTAGTATCTTTGCCAAGAAAACCCCAAATGGGGTCACAGAGGGTTGGACACAATTGGAACAGGTACACAACAACAAAGGGGAAGGAGGTGGGTAGGAATGGCCTGCTTCAGCAAGCCTGGAATAGGAAATACAGACTGAAAAAGGAAAACTTCATCTTTCAATTTTGTCTCCGACTAGCCTTGTCTGATGCTAGGGGTTTGTCATATTGATCAACCAATTTCAAGCTAAAAAAAAAAGGAAGAGCTATCATGAGATATTCTCTGAGCATCATCCCCAAATGGTAGCAGAATTGCTACTTGTTTCTCCACAGAAAACGGCAGGGGCAGATGATCTGGGTCATCACAGTGACAAAACAGAACCTACAATTTTAGTCAGTCTGTCTGTCCCAGCCCATACAGAATTCCTCATCTCCTGGGGGTTCTTTCCCCAGGAGCCTGACTGCTCTTTGGGAGGCAGAGAGATATGGTGGGAAAGTGCCCACTCTGAAGTCAAGGGACAGGCCCCAAGTCTCACTCCTGACCTGTCACTCCCAACTTCAGGTGCGTGATATGGGTTCCTCATCTGAAAAAATCCAAGAGGTTGAACTAGACAACTTCTGAAATTCATCTATCTCTTCTAGCTCTATGATTCCATAACACATTCAGAGGTGCTGTGTCCCCTTTTTGAAATCTAGAGATCCCACAAGAAAACTTGTAAGAATGGATGGAGAGTGCAGGGAACAGAACCAGGATAATTTCTAAAAGAACAACATTGTAAAGACAATTTTAAAATTCTTAAGAACTCTGATCAATTCAATTACTAATCATGATTCCAGGAAACCAATGATGAAGCATGCTCTACTGAGAGAGAGATGAAGGCTTCGTGATGAAGAATGAAACATTTAATTTTTTGAACATAGTGTAGAAATATTTTTTGATTCTGAAAATTTGTTATGAGGATTTTCTCCCCAATGTAGATGGTAGAGGGAGGAGATAGGAGAGAAAAGCAAAACAAATATTTGTTCACTTTTTAAAATGAAGGAACTAATTTTTGAAATTTTTTAAAGAAATGTAGTTTCTGTCACAGCCCAAACAATCCAAAATAATCCAAAATTACTTTATCATCATCATATTGGGTTCAATGAAGAAACAACTTCAAGATCCCCAGGGGCTAAAAATCATGCATAGAAGTCATCAAGTGGCAGTGTACAGGGGTTCTTAAACTTTTTACACTTGTGACCCCTTTTGGCTCCTTTTGGCCTGTGAAATTTATACATATCTCCAGGTATATCAGTATATAAAATATACCTATATATAAAAATATATAAAACATGTATATAAATCAAACATTTACTAATAATAAATCATAAAAAAATCTATTTTAAAACAATTCTTTGGTATACATATAATTTTACCAATCAATAAAGATGAAAGCAAATTTGCAAGCTAATGAGATGGATGTGCTTGTTTATTTTTACATAAAAAATTAAATCTTGGTGAAATATTTGATACCACAGGATGTAGAGCATTCAGAAACCTTTTACTGTTTTCAAATTTTTTGCAATCCCCACATTCAGGTCACAAACCATAGTTTAAGAAGCTTTGACACAGTGGATAGAGCACCATTTCTAGAGTCAGGATCTGAGTTCAACTACAGCCTAAAACATAAATATAGCTGTGTGAACCTGGGCAAGTCATTTAATCTCCAAAGTCACTTAGCCTCCAAAACCAAAGCAAAACAAAAAAAATTATACATAACAACAAAGCTAATAAACAACATAAAAAACCATTTGTACTACTAAACAATATATTTGAAATAGGGAAGATATTCACTAACCAACAAAAATACAACACAAAAAATATCTTCCTAAGGTACAGTTACAATAAGGTCAACTCCCCCAGTTCAAAAACCTTCAGTGATTTTTTTACTTCCTAAAGGACCAGGCAGGATTCTTAGTTCTTTCCTGTGTCCTAGACCCCTTTCTCAGTTTGATGCAGCTTATAGACCCCTTCTCAGAATCATGTGTTAAAAGAAAATACAAAGGATTACAAAGGAAAACAATTATATCGAAATATAGTTATTTAAAAATTTAAGTTCACAGACACATAACTAAGAACCCTGATCTAGGATAATCAGGGACAAAGTCCAAAGTCTGACATTGAAAGCCATGCACAGTCGGCCTGCCTCCAATTTTTCCCATCAGTTCATTTTGCTCCTCTATATAAACTTTGCATTCCAACCAAACCAGCCTTCTAGCTTCTCCCCAGACTTGGCCCTCTATTTCCCATTTCTGTGACTTCCCAGAGACCATGCCTCCTGCCTGAACGGTCACTCTTCTTCCTCAGATTTGACCTCTCAATTCCTATCTATCCTTCAAGGCTCAGTTCAGTTCAGTTGCCTCTTCGTAATTAATTAAGGCTTTCCTGATCCCCCTCAGGTATTAGTACTCTCTTCTTCTTCAAATTACTTTGTAATTACTTAACCTTGAATATGTGTTATATATTCCAGGAGACCATAAATCCCCCAAGGGCAAGGAGGATTGTACCATACCTTTGTATTCTCATAACCCAGGAGAGCCTTGCACACAGCAGGTTCCAAATAAGCATTTGGTGAATTGAACAACATATCTTAAATATAGACAAAAAAAGTTTAAGTATCTAACAAAATGATAAAATTTCACAATTTCAAAATTCTTGAGTCCCTTCACAGAGGATAGAATGCTGGGCCTGAAATTAGAAACACCTGAGTTCAAATCCATCTTCTGACACTAACTGTGTGATCTTGGGCAAATCATCTAACCCTCTGTCTGCTTCAATTTGCTCAATTGTAAAAAGGGGGATTATAATAGGACTTTCCTCCCAGAGTTAGTGCAAAGATAAAATGAAATACTATTTGTAAAGAGCTTAGTACAGTGTCTAGTACACAGTAGGTGCTTAATAAATGTTTGTTCTTTTTCCTTCCTTCCTCTTCCTCTCCAAGGTTTCAGAGTTAACAGACTCAGTAATCAGAAAGAACAGGGTCCGCTCAGGAGCTAACCATATAAACTTTGATCAAGTTAACCAGTATTTGTTCAATCTTTGCTATGTGCTAGACATTATAATAAGTATTGGGAATAAATATAAGCAGAGAGACAGTTCTCTCTGCATATATATATGTATATATATATAAACTGTAATTTTTAAATATAAAAACTGTTTTATAAAGGTTAAAATTTATACTCTTAACTTTATGACATATTGCTAAGGATACCACAGTAAGACTTTACACAAATTTAATTCAATCTAACATTTTTAAGCCCCTCCAGCACTAGAGAACTGACCCAAAGGCTGACAGAGGTACAGAATTTAGATTAGGTAGGGTCCTTTGTCCTCCTGATGCTTTTCAGTCTAGTGCAGGGTTAAGAATCAGACAAAGATAACTGCTGATGAGGCTTCTCCAAACTTAAGCTAGTCCACAGATAACAGAATTCAGCAGACCTTTCCAGCTGGCATAGCCTTAAAGAACCCAAGGACACCTGCACTCCATATGAAGCAGCACTAGGACTTTTAAGGCAGGAGTTGAAATATTTTTGTTCCTATTTTACAAATAAGAAAACTAAGGCTTAAAAAAAAATTCATTCATTTGCCCTTAAGTACACAAGTAATTTTTTTTATTTGACTCTTAATTTATGGAATAAAATAAGCATTTCCATTACATAGTGTAATTTTAGTAAAGATACTTCATCCCAGATTCTCCACTGTATGGAGAATGTCCAGGTCAGCCATATCTTTATTCTTCCCTAGGCTGAACTTCTGCCTCTATGAACTTTCTCTACCCTTCATCTCTTCTTCCCCCCTTCCCCCAGCCTTTCAGTTTCCATTAATCTGCTGCCTCTCTCTGCTAGAACATAAGTTGCCTGAAGATAAGAACTGTCTCTCTGCTTATATCTATTCCCAATATTTATTACAATGTCTAGAACATAACAAAGATTGAACAAATGTTGGTTAACTTGACCAAAGTTTAATTTCTAGATTTCAACAGAGTGGGAGATTTGTTAACAGATTAAACTGATGCATTCCCAGAGATATTGAGAAACTCAATAGCTCAAATTACTGTAATAGATGGGCATCTGGCCTGCTGTAATCACATGGAGGTAGTGGAAAATGTGCACTGATAGGAGAGGAAAGAGTGACAAGTGATTTCATAAATGTGCTGGGAAAGTCCTAAAAAATATGAGAAGGTAAGATAGATGTAGCTCTACCCATAGAATTTACAATAGCGCCACAACATATTCACAAGTCTGCCTTAAAATAAAACTTATTATTTTATGTCTGTGTGCATGTGTGTTTTAATTTTAAGAGACTATTTGGCATAAAAGAGCTCTGCCCTTCTTATCCAAAAGACCTGAGTTTTAAACAAAACCAATGCAGCCAAGATTAGAAGGGAAGCAGGAAACTTGTGGGGAGGGGGGGGAGAAATTTTATATCCAATGTTTCTGATAAAAATCTCATTTCTAAAATATATAGAGAATTAACTCAAAATTATAAGAATACAATCCATTCCCCAATTGATAAATGGTCAAAATATACAAACAGACAATTTTCAGAGGAAGAAATTAAAGGCATTTCCAGTCATATTTAAAAAATGCTTTATATCCCTATTGATTAGAGAAATGTAAATTAAGACAACTCTGAGATACCACTACACACCTGTCAGATTGGTTAAGATGACAGGGAAAGAAAATGGCAAATGTTGGAGGAGATGTGAGAAAATTGGGACACTAATACATTGTTGGTGGAGTTGGGAACTGATCCAACCAATCTAGAGAGCAATTTGGAACTATGCCCAAAGGGCCATAAAACTGTGCATACCTTTTGATCCAGTAGTGTGTCTGAGGGGCCTGTATCCCAAAGAGCTCATAGAAAAGGGGAAAGGACCCACATGTGCAAAAATGTTTGTGGCAGCCCTTTATGTCGTGGCAAGGAACTGGAAACTGAGTGGATGTCCATCAATTGGACAATGGCTGCATAAGTTATGGCATATGAACATAATAGAGTACTATTGTTCTAAAAGAAATTATGAACAGGCTGATTTCAGAGAGGCCAGGAGAGACTTGCATGGACTGATGCTGAGTGAAACGAGCAGAACCAGGAGATCAACAACAAGACTGTATGATGATCAATTCTGATGGACATGGTTCTCTGCAACAATGAGGTGATTTAAGGCAATTCCAAGAGACCTGTGATGGAGAGAGCCATTCAGAGCAAGAGAACTTTGGAGCCTGAATGTGGATCAAAGCATAGCATTTTCACCCTTTTGTTGTTATTTGCTTTCTTGTTTTTCTCATTTTTCCCCTTTTAATCTGATTTTTCTTGTGGCAAATATGGAAATATGTTTAGAAGAATTGCACATGTTTAATCTATAATGTATTACTTGTCTAAGGAAGGGGGGAAGAAGGAAGAAGGTAAGGAGAGAGAAAAAATTTGAAACACAAGGTTTTGCAAGGGTGAAAGTTGAAAAACTTTTTGCATTGCATGTATTTTGAAAAATAAAAAGCTATTGTTAAAAAAAAAAAAAAAAGGAAAGACCTGAGTTTAAATCCTGCCTCAGACACTTACAAGCTGTGTGACTCTGGGCAAATCACTTAACCTCTCTCAGATCCAGTTACCTTCTCTACAAAATAGGGAGAATAATAGTACTTACCTCACAGAGCTACAACATATGTAAAGTACTTGGCAAACCTTAAAGCATCATGTAAATATCAGCAATTCTAATTAGATTATGGACCTTTGGATCACAGATCCTTGGCATTCTGAAGTAAACAACAGTAACACTTCTCTGTGACAAGTCAATAAGATTGGAAAAACTTGGTGGGATACTGGCTTCTTAAAAATCAAAGAGAATAGCATAATTACTATGAAGTCTGAAAGGTAGAAGCTAAGACAGTCCCCACCTCCTTCCCATAGAGCTGCCACCAGAACAACAGAGAAGTATTCTAGGGTCCCTGTGACTAAAATAAAAGTGTGGTTTGCTGTTAATAATGGTCCTTCGAGGGCCTGACATTACAAGATTTCAGTCTGCTCCTCTGCCTAACTGTGGAATAGAGAGGATTTAATTACACATCCAAACTTCCAAGGAGATTTTGGAGCAAGATGAAGAGAGAAATAGATCTGAAAACTCAGTGTCCACCTCCTGCAAGTGCCTGAGCAAGAATGTGGGGTCACTTCCTATAAAGCATGAGGAAGCACGGGGAGCGATTGTCTTTTTCAGCAGCTGAACTAGGAGGAATCCCCTAGGTTATTTCTTCTTTTATTTTTTAGTATGGGCTGGGAAAACAAGTAACTGCTGTACAGAAAAAACTGATAAGATCTCAATCTCTGTCTCCTACTCCTGTTCTACCTCCACTGTTGTAGGCGATAGCCTACCAGGACTTTCTTTTTTCACTTTTTTCTCTTAAGTACCTTGAGACAAAAAGCTATAATCAATATTTTTCCCTTCTTTCTACAAATACCTTCTCTCACTTAATACCTGTGTGCCGGGTGTATGGTCCTGCCACCATACAATGCTGCCATTCCAACAATTGTGAAGCGCTTATGGGAGTAGAAAATGGTAATCATCTTTTCCAAGGACCTAGATTCAAAGCCCATTCTGCCATTTAGTAAATATGGGCTGTTTATTCTCTTAGGGCCTATGTTTCCCCATCTATAAAATAAGAGGTTTAGACAAGAGGATTTCAAGAGTGATTTTCAATACTAATATCTATCAAGACATCTTTTTCAAATATGTTAATAAAAACTATTGCCTTTTCAGGAAATTTATGGATAAGAACAGCTCATTTATTAGATTTATGAGATAATATATTAATTTTTCAGGCACCAGAAGAACAACATACTAAAATTTTTATGCAAACAGAATTCTCAGTCTTTCCCATGGGAGTTAATAGATTCACAGGGCTTAGAGCTAAGCCATGAAACTATTGGACATAACTTGCAATTTCTCACAGGTGTAATTATCTACATTTAGCTTATATTAAAATGATACAAATGACTATCTCCACAGTACAAAGCTATGTGTTTTAAATCAAGCAATCAAACTAGAGTATTGCTGCAAATACCCCCTAAGAAACCTCTCACACATCTCTACTGAGAGGGTGATTACAATAGAAAAATAAAAGATAATTGCAACTTACATTTTTTTATTTTTCAAATATTTTTCCTTTCTGTTAATGATGCTTTTTACTAACCTGCTAGAGATCCCCATAGAGAGACACTCACAGGTTAGGACCCCATCTTACAATAGATTTTAATGGAATTATACCCAATTACTTTAATAGATATGTGTTTTCCTCTGTGTGGACAATTTCTTTAACAAGGTAGACTGAAGACCATCCAAGACTATTCATTCTTTGTGATTCCTGTCCATGGCCTCCCATAAGTTCACACTCTTGAGTGTTCTAGGAGGCCTGATACAAACAGCATGATATTATCCCCAAAAAGGAGCCATTGGAGGACTTGACTGTTTACATTAAATCCCTCCCTATTTAGTGTATACTCTGCCCTACATTTCTTCGTTAACAAGCACAATTGTCCTTGCCCCTAATATCAGCAATGAGAAGGTTATCTCTACTGGTAAATTTTTCATTGAATCTTAAATAATTTTGATATACTGATACTAAGCACTATTGTAAGAGAAACTTTACCAAGTTAAATGAATTTTTTTAATTAAAAACAATAATTACAGTGGAATTGTGTATTCTTTAGATCCTTCAGCCAATTGCAAGACTACAGATACAATCTATTGCAGAAGAAGCTTACTTTTATCAAGAATGCCTCAAGGAGGGAGTGGAAAGATGATTCTTATACAAAATTGCACATAGAAAACAACATAGGTATATAGGCTAGCTTTTTCAGCTGAGGTATGAGACATTATCCTCACCTCAAGCATTTTTCCTACCTTAAATACTTTGTGAATTGATCTCTCAGCACTTCAATAATTCTATCCCCACAAACCTCCTCCATGCATATGGTTTGTCCATCTGTTCTTCCTAAACTTTATTTTCTTTGAAGACATTGGGTAATTCTCCTATGAACACATCTAGGAACATGATTTAGGGTCTAAGTTTGAAGGATCAACTATTATTAATAGTATGGCCATGGAGACATGTTCTCTAAAATAACAACTTCCATATTTAAGGTGTTTTAAAATTTCCAAAGTGCTTTACATATACTGTTTCATTTTATCCTCAAAACAAATCTGCAAAGTGAGGGGGAGGAGAGTGGCCATTCTATCAGACCAATGAGTTAGTGATGATAAAGGCTTTGCTCTATCTCCTTCCCACTTCTGGGTTGAAAAGGACACGTCCTCAAGACCTGAACAACTTCTCCAAGATCTTTCTGCCTTCTTCCCCACAATGGGAAAAGAGACTGAATAGGGGAAGTCACCAGGATCTAGAGTCAGGAAGACTCATCTTCCTGAATTCAAATCCAGCCTCAGACACTTATTATCTGGGTGACAATGGGCAAGTCACTTAACCTTGTTGACCTTAGTTTTCTCATCTGTAAAATGAACTGGAAAAGGAAATGGCAAACCCCTCCAGTCTTTGCCAAGAAAATCCCAATTAGGGTCATTAAAAGTCAGGCCTAAGTATAAAACAACTGAACAACAACATACCTATACATGCAATTAGAAGCTTTTTGCATTAGCTACTGTGATTAATCACAGAGAGCCATAGTCTTTCCATGCTCCCTACCCTCCTATACTCTGAGTATGCCCTTTGTACACTCTATTTATCCCACCATTTTATGAAGAAATTCGGAGCAACTAAATATTGCCTCACATTTGATATTTATATTGATGGACGGAAGGAAGAGAGCAAGTCTGGATAAAATTTATTCTCCCTTCAGGATATAAAATTGGCTTGTCCTATGTCCCCTTCTACTTGCTTGCCAATAGATGAAGTTATTCACAGGGTAAAGGACAACTCTCATCTACCAACACACATCACCAATGTTTACTCTACACTAAAAATATTTACAGATCTTTTCTGTGTTCTTCCTTTTCATTTTTCATCCTTAAATGCTCTTGGTATAACTTTGCTTAGCTGAGTTTCTTATTACATTTTGTTTCTTCTACTTCCTGTGCTTGCATTTTCATCCTTAAATGCTCTTGGTATAAATTTGCTTAGCTGAGTTTCTTATTATTATATTTTGTTTAAGATTGCTTTTATCCTCTATTGTTTCTCAGTTTTATGACATATTGCTCATAATTCTCCTTTAACATTTTATATAATATTTTACAAACAAGTTTATATTCACAACTATTGTTGACTTAGGATGAAAATTTTCCACTTAAGTAAATAAGGTGTTTGCAAAGGTGCTTTTTTTTTTAAATTTCATTTTTTTTATTAAAGCTTTTTATTTGTATAACATATGTATGGGTAGTTCCCCAACATTGATCTTTACAAAGCTTTCCATTACAAATTTTACCCCCAGTCCCCTCCCCTCCCCTAGATGGCAGGAAGTCCACTACATTAATTCAACATTAATAATGTTGAAATGCTTGAGAAGTTATGCAAGAAAAATCCTATCTACAAGAAAAAAAAAAGAATCAGAGAAAGGCAACACAATGCAAGCAAATGTCAATAGAGATCATGAAAATGTTACGTTGTGGTCCATATTTCATTTCCCTGTCTCTGGGTGTATATGGTTTTCTTCAGTGAACAATTGGAACTGGTTTGAGACCATTCTTTGTTGCAGAGAGCCATGTCCATCAGAATTGATCATCGTGTAATACTGTTGTTGCTGTGTATGATGATCCTGATTCTGCTCATTTCACTCAGCATCAGTTCATGCAAGTCTCTCCGGGCCTCTCTGAAATCGTCCTGCTGGTCGTTTCTTACAGAGCAATAATATTCCATAACATTCATATACCATAATTTATTCAGCCACTCTCCAATTGATGGGCATCCCTTCAGTTTCCAGTTTCTAGCCACTACAAAAAGGGCTGCCACAAACATTCTGCAAAGGTGCTTTTTAGGCTTTTTTTTTTGTCTCTTGGTTATGACAATTAACTTATATCCACTAAACTTTAGTAGAATGAGAGATTAGTTTGTTAGTTCCTTGAGGACAGGAACTATTTGGCTTAGCATAGTGCCTGGCACAAATACTTAATAGATGTTTGTTTATTTGACAAGTTACAAAAAAAAAGAGAGATAAAAATCTTCTATAAAAAATGTAAGACCCTTTACATTTCAACATATTATCTGATACTCAATGACTTTAATGCAAAGGTGGGAGTAAATAAGGATGATGAGAAATAAACTGGGATAAAATGGATCAGAAATAAGGAATAAAAGAAAGAAAAGATCTGTAGATGATTGAGAAGACTCATAACTCCATAACATGAAACCTTGTTCTGGAGAAGAATTGTTTGCCTCTAGACATGACGAGCATGGATTAAGATCATAAAAAAGAAATTCAGAATAGTTAACAGACAAGAAATTACTCATCATTAATGTGGGATTTATTTCTGATCCAGTTGTTTGTGTCTACTTAACGGACTCATTTGTTTGAGCAAAATTTAAAATTAGTGTAAATCTAGAAAAAATTATTTTTAAAAAGCCATTCAGTGGTGACCTATTGAAAAACTATTTTATAATAAAAAATGGGATGTGGTGAAAGAAAGTCCATAGACACAGACTATATTGTTGTTATTATTCAGTAAGAGACATGTCTGATTTTTCATGACCTTATTTGGGATTTTCTTGATCAAGACACCATTTGCTTCTCCAGCTCATTTTACAGGTGAGGAAACAGGCAAACAGGGTTAAGTAATTTGCCCAGGATTACACAGCTGGTAACTGTCTGAAGCCAAATTTGAACTCGGGAAGATGAACTCAGTGGTCTATCTACTGCACCACCTGGCTGCTCCTTCCTAACAACTAGAGCTGTCCAAAAATGGAATGGGCTATCAGGGAGGTTGGGTGACTATTGAGTTTCCCCTCCCTGGAAGTTTCCCAGAAAATGAAAGACCACTTGTTAAACATACTGCAAATGCAGTGAAGAATCTTCTTCACTCGAACAAGATGTCCCCTGAGGTTCCTTTCAATACCGAAATTCTATGGTTGTATTCACAGAAAAATACCATTTTTTGCACTGTTTCTACTAAGCTAAAGTCCATTTCTAATCATTTATGCTAGGTTTAAGTCATGGAAGGAGATTAGTAGGCTCCCAGTCAAATAGGAAATGCCTGGAATAAACTCACCCTCATATTTTACACTTAACATGAAGCTTTAATGATAGCATAATGCTGATACAGGCCATGAGTTCCTTTTCCCCTCCCCACAGGGTCAATCATTAAGTGCTGATTTCCAATAGCCACATTATCAGCCTGGGTCACTGCTTGCTTAACAAAGCTAACTGCTCTACAGAAGAAGGAGAAAATTAGGAAAATAACAGCTGCAGAACCCAGGCTCACCACTTCACACTCTGCCTTCATAGGCTATTAATGTGGAAATCAAATCTGTTGTGTAAACTTTGCATTTTACCCCATCACCGAGTTTTATGCTAAGTTCTTATTAGCCTTGTGTCACACTTCGTTAAGTAGCTGCAGGAAATGGTTGTTTTTCTAGATATTCCTTATGGAATATGGAATTATCTGAGACATAGGGCACCCGTAGCCAAGAAAGTTATTGTGTTCTAGCACCAGCCCTGAAGTCAGGAGAACCTGAGTTCAAATATGGCCTCAGACACTTAACACTCCCTAGCTGTGTGACCCTGGGCAAGTCACTTAACCTCAATTGCCTAGAAAGAAAGAAAGAAAGAAAGAAAGAAAGAAAGAAAGAAAGAAAGAAAGAAAGAAAGAAAGAAAGAAAGTTATTGTGTTCTTATGTTGAGAAAGAGATGAAAAGAATGGGAAACCTACAAGACCATAAGACCAAGGACCCACTGTCACGTATCATAGGCTTTGCTAGGGTCACTTGGGGAAGGCACAAGCCCAGGGCTCCTTGCAGCTTCCAGTGTTCCTATAATCCATTCTCTCATTTTTTAAATGGAGGTGTCTGAAACTCAGAGGGTTATTTGCTTAGAAAGTAATACTGGTAGCAAAGGAAGCAATTCAACTAGAACTAAATTTAGGGGGGAGCTGAAAGGCAGAGCCCACACAAAACACACACACACAAACACACACACACGCACACACTGAATGTGCCCACAAAAATGACCTGCAAAGTGTGTGGACTCTGTGCCAGATTCAGGCTACCTCTTAACCCAGTACTGAACTTCACCTTGACTGACTAGACCAAGTCTCTTATTCCTTCCTAAAAATTCTGTTTGACCCAACCACCAACTCCTGGTTATGATGCCCTTAAGATCTTCTGCCTCTGTTCCCTTAGCTTGGAACCCCAGGCAATTGACTCTGGCTCCCTCTAATCAATTAAATGTTCTGAGTGGGAATCTTCCAGCTATGGCCTTTCCTTACTCTCCAGTCCAGAAAGTGGACTGGAATTTCAGAAAATTCTCCACCATAGCAGGTCCTAGAATAGTGAAGGAAAAGTATAGGGGAAACATGGTTTGAGCATTAGTCACTGAGGTAAGATTTTCTTAAAAGAATAGGAGACATTATATTTCTTTGTTGATTTTTTGTTTCATTTTAATTTCCAAAGCAGGAAACTTCCTATGAGTTGATGAACAGGCAAGGTTAAGGTCATTTGGAGTCAGACTGAAAGTTTCAGTTCAAGGAGGAACTCGGAAGAATAGGATTTCAAGGTTCTTAAAAGGATACTTAATCAGTTATACCAATTAAATATTCATTATTTCATCCCAAAATTTCCTCTCACTAGAAAAGTATGGGTGCATCTCACAGAGTAAATGCTCTTGTGTACCACAAATGGAATTTTGCTATTTTTGATTCAGAAGAGGTTGGATAATTTTACAAACATTCATCCCACTGGGAAATTCTGTAAAATGCAGCATTTTGCCCTAAGCAGGTGGAATAGCTCAGAGATGCAAACTTGGAAGACTGCCATTTCTCGTGTAGTTTTTCCATCCTACTTATTTTTCTCAATTTACTCGCTTGTTCATCGTCTTCAGTCTCTCCTATTTTGACTGCATCTGGGGGAGGGTTTGTTACCCTTCTGTTAGAAGCAGACAGAAGCTCCTCGGAGAGGACTCAGAGTCAATGACCCAGGGATGCTCTGTGAGACTGGCCTAGTACTGAGGTGAAGCAGTCAACAGCTGGGAGCTTTCTGCTGAGGGAATGAGTTACAGAGGGGCTCAGAAGGGAAAAGAAGGAAAGGACAGATGGAATGAGGGAGGAAGGGAGGGAAGGAGAGAAGGAGGGCAACCAAGGTTTTTCTTTTCATGAAACTGGAAGGTTTCGCTATACAAACACAGCATCTTCAAGAGGCACCTGGACCGTCCTGCATTTTCAGTACGCATACTATATTTTCCAAAAGGTAATCTTCAAAGTCATCAAAAAACCTATCTGTTCTCAGTGCTGTGCTGGGCACTTTATAAAGTGAGTTAAGCTTGCTCTTCTCCAGGGCAGATGTGATCTTAATCTACCTGAATTTTCAAGTCTCTTGCAGTCACAAGGACATTTGCAGAATTATTTAGCAAATCCTACTTAAGAGGCTTAGTTTTGCTCTGAGGAGCATTAGTGGCCCCAGAAATCAATGACATCCTTTTTTTTCCATCAAGCAAGAGGGAACATCTGTAAAAACACAACAGTCCTCCCCACTCCCACCTTGCTCGAAAGGGCATAATTAATTACAACCTTCAGTCTAAGCTGATAAATAAGGATGCCAACTGGAAGAGGAAAGGCAAGACACACGAGGCCCACCATTTCACATTCCCCAAGGAACTATTATTATATTTATCTGCAAGGGGGCTGGATTACAAGAACTCATCAATAACTTGAGGCTTGCTTCATGCTTGGATCAAATCTGAGTCTGTTATTAAGCTAATGTCTACATAGTCTTTAAAGTTTGCAAAGTGCTCTACCTATGTTATCTCACATCTGATCCCCACAAGAGCCCTGTGAGATAGGAAATTGAGCCTAAGATGTTCTGTTCTGAAAGCATTATCTGCCCTAACTCTTCAAACTTCTAGCTTCATCCAAAATAAAAAAGAACTTTGGATCACAGGCCCATAAATTTAGAGCTGAAATAAAATTAGAAAGTCATCTCGTTGACCCCTCTCATTTTACATGGGCTTGAATCACATGGTTTGTTGCCACAAAGACAAGGATGAAGAATCCAGAAATTTTTCCCTTCCCTTTTTCTCTTCTTTCTCTTTATATCTTGTAGATTGTAGATGCTTAAATATATTAGATGCTTTTTTCAATTTATTTTTCTTTTTTTAATTTTTATTAAAGCTTTTTATACACATAACATATGCATGGGTAATTTTTCAATATTGACCCTTGCAAAACCTTCTGTTCCAAATTTTCCCTTCCTTCCCTAGACCCCCCTCCCTTAGATGGCAGGTAGTTCAATACATGTTAAATATGTTAAAATATATGATAAATCCAATATATGTGTATATATATACATATATATACAGTTATCTTGCTGCACAAGAAAAATCGGAACAAGAAGGAAAAAAAACCTGAGAAAAAAACAAAATGCAAGCAAACAAAAACAGAAAGAGTGAAAATGCTATGCTGTGGTCCACACTTAGATCCCACAGGCCTCTCCCTGGGTGTATATGGCTTTCTTCATCACTGAACAACTCAACTGATTTGAAGCATCTCATTGTTGAAGAAAGCCATGTCCATCAAAATTGATATAGATGCTTTTTTTAAAGAGACACTGAAGGTCAATGGCAGAAGAAAAGAGTTTGAGGGAAATTTTTCTTTCTCTTGACAAAAAGAAATAGATTTAGAGGCCTCCAAAGACAGCCACTTCCTTTATAAAGTTCTTAATTGGCCCTCTTTGAGAACAAAGAAGGTCAAATAACAATGGCACTATTCCTCATCCCCTTCCAACCTATCTTCTCAACCTATGGTCTTCTCAACCACTGGAAAGTACTTCTAGAAAACCCAAATTCACCACTCATCCCAAACCTGCAAAATGGGAAAAATCAAAGCACATAAAAATCAAATTATCTTAATAGCTAAAAAAATTCTCAATAGGTAATTTGATCCAGCCCTACCTTAGATGGATTTAAAATGCTAGTTCAGGTAGTATTGGGAAAGTAAGGGAACTAAGTGATATAATGGATAAAGTGTTGGGCTCAGAGTCAGGATGATTCACTTTTTTATGAGTTCAAAATCAGTATTAGACATTTACTAGCTTTGTTTTACCCAGTGATCCCAGGCAAATCACTTAATTCTGTTTGCCTCAGTTTCCTCATCTGTCAAATGAGCAGGAAAAGGAAATAGCAAGCCATTCCAGGATCTTTGCCAAGAAAATTTTAAACGTGTCACAGAAGTCAGACAAAACTGAACAACAAACAAAAAGAGATAAAATGTTGAACTTGGAATCTTAAAAACCTGGATTCAAATTCTGTCTTTGATAATACTATCTGACCATGGCACTATCTCTTTTGGTCTCAATTTTCTCAACTGCAAAATAGAGATTATAATGGCTATAGAACAAGACATTTGGGGTCATGAGTTTAGTTTCAGAAGGAAATGCTAAATTTTACCTTAAAGTTATTGAAAATAACAATTTTTCCACCCATGTTCATCCATCCTGAGAAATCTATTCCCTAGCTTAAGAATTTCTGCTATATAATACTACTACAAGGTGTATATCTAAAAAGAAAGAAAAAAGAAAAAAGACCTACATTACAAAAATATTTATAGTAGCTCTTTTCTGGTGGCAAAGAATTAGAAACTGAGGGAAACTCATCAATTGAGGTAGGGACAAAAAATTGTATTATGTGATAGTGATGAAATATTATTGTACTATAAAGAAATGATAAGTAGGATGCTCTTAGAAAAATCTGGAAAGATTTACATGAAGTGATGCAAAGTGAAATGTATTGTGTACAAAAAAACAGCAATATTGTAAGATGAACTGTGAATGATTTAACCATTTTCAGCAATACAATGATCTAAAACAATTCTGAAGCACTTATGGGTGAAAAAATTTACTTTCTTTAGTTTTCTTGATTTTTTTTTTGTTCTGTGTTCTTTACAATATGACTAATATGGAAATGTTTTGCATGTCTACACTAATATCCATATCAAATTGCCTGCCTTCTAATGAGAGGGAAAAGAAGAAAGGAAGGGAGATAATTTATAACTCAAAATTTTAAAAAACAAATAGTAAAAAATTATTTTATATGTAATTGAGGAAGAATTAATTTGAAAATAAATAAATAAACTGCCATCCCCTCCAAAAAAAAAAACAATTCTGATATAGCAACTTACTCACTGGACTGTTTCCCAACTTAAATGAAATCTTATTCATAAAAACTCTCTATAGGGGCAGGTAGGTGGCGCAGTGGATAGAGCACTAGCCCTGAAGTCAGGAGGACCTGAGTTCAAATATGGTCTCAGACATTTAACATTCCCTAGCAGTGTGACCCTGGGCAAGTCACTTAACCTCAATTGCCGCCAAAAAAAAAAAAAAAAAAAACTCTATAAACCCTGAAAATTCTATTAATG
>JAJPUD010000002.1:129322-151580 GCA_023553655.1 Myrmecobius fasciatus
AAAAAAAAAAAAAAAAAACTCTATAAACCCTGAAAATTCTATTAATGTTAATTATTTCTATTATTCCTGTACAGACAAAAGTCCTGGATTCTGGTCTCAACCCTGATTCTAATGAGCTGCCTTATCTTGGATTAATCATTTGTTCCCTTTGGACCTAGGTTTCCATATCCAAAAATCAGGTGGTCGAACTAACAGAACTCTCACAAACTACAATTAAGAAGCAATGAGATTCAACAGTCTCCATTGATTACCTTACTTCTGCATTCATTTATCAAAAGGGATGTGTCCCTCTTGTCCACTTACAACTTAAATCTACTTCCTACAGTTCCATCCTCTGCTCTTAATAGAGTCCTTTACCTTATTTGAGTAAATTAGTAAATTACCCACAACCTTAGCTCAGGCTAAATGGCTCTGGCTCTTTACTTTTCTTCATCAGATCTATTTTAATCATCTTCACAGATCTATAAAGATAGTAATACTTCCCTTGCCTACTCCACAAGATTGTTGGGAGTTAAACATTTTGCACAGAGACAACCTACTCACCGATGTGAACCACAACTGCAAGGTACCTCAAAGGCCGTCTAATGCAACTTTCTCATTTTCCAGAAACGGAAGCTGAGGTCAGAGAAGTTTGGTGATTTTTCCATCCTGCCAAGCTCTCTCCCCAAAAATAATTATCAGAGGCTAAGATTCCATGGAGAAGGCAATGCATTTACATACAAGAGTCAATGAAACTGAACTCGTTACACTTGCTGAAAATCGGGTAAAGGTTAAATACTTACATGGTATTAGAGATTTTAATCTAGAAAGGACCTTAGAGTCCATCTAGTCCAATGGCCTTATTAGTTTTGGTTAACATTTTATAAGTGAGGTAACCAAGGCTCAGAGAAGTTAGTCATTAATCATGGTTTTGCAGAAAATGCAAAAGACAACAGAAAGCTAATTAAGAGTCCCAGGAAAGATGAAAGCTCCAGACATCTGCATCTGTGGTTATACATGCTGCCCAACTGGCCCTGCTACCCTCTCAGGGTGACTAAAGATCAGCTTATTTTTCAAAAGGTCAGAGGCAGATTTCCATCTTCTTAAAAAGGTTAAAATTCTCTCAGTATCAGAGGGTATTGCTGAACCAGGAGATCATCATACACAGCAACAACAGTATTACATGATGATCAATTCTGATGGACATGGCTCTCTGCAACAAAGAATTGTCTCAAACCAGTTCCAATTGTTCACTGAAGAAGACCATATACACCCAGAGAGAGGGATATGAAATATGGACCACAACGTAACATTTTCATGATCTCTATTGACATTTGCTTGCATTGTGTTGCCTTTCTCTGATTTTCTTTTTTTTCTTGTAGATAGGATTTTTCTTGCATAACTTGTCAAGTAATTCAACATTATTAACATGTCATGGACTTCCTACCATTTAGGGGAGGGGAGGGGACTGGGTGTAAAATTTGTAATGGAAAGCTTTGTAAAGATCAATGCTGGGGAACTACCCATACATATGTTACACAAATAAAAAGCTTTAATAAAAAAAGAATCAAATAAAATAAAATTAAAATCATGTAAGTTTAGCAAATGCCTGAAGACTGACTGTGAAAACTGAAAGAAACATAACTGTCGATCTCATCTCAGTGTGGACAAAGCAGCAATGTAGAAACTATCTCCATTCATTTTTTTCCTACCTTACTTAATGCATTGGTGCTCCTATTAATTAAACCCCAGTGCCTTTCCCTTTCACTTTGTACAGTTCATCCTTTCCCCAGGCCTCTTTCCTCCCTTACACTCAATCCTCCAGCCCATTACTTCTCTTAAGGTACATGTCAGCCACCATTTCTTCCAAGAAAGTTTCATCCATGATTCTTCATTTCTCCATTCCCTTCCTATTCTTCACCCTCCACAGAGGGAGTGGAATTTTAAAACATCAGCCTTTACTTTAAAGGTTTGCTTTTAGAATCATCCTATGTCTGATGGATAGCCAGGCAAGCCTGGAGCTGCAAGAAATGGGGGAAAAGGATAAAAAAAAGCCTTTTATCTGCTCCATCTATAAAGGAGGAGAAAAAAGGGTTATAAGCATAAGGAAAAAAGAAATGAACATTCCCCAAACCTGGCATGGGAATTTGGGACTCAAAAGCACAACTACATACACAATAAAGAGAATAAAAGTGTTTACATATATCCTTGATTTCTTTCTTTTTTTAAAGATTCTTCCAAGACAAATTATTTCCACATCACTTCAACAAATCACCCAAATGCTCTCTATTGAGGAAATCAAAGAGAAAAAAGGTTGCTATTTGGGAAAGTGCTATGAACTCATCAATAATCAGTAGTTGCAAGAATGAGAGGGTGTTTTTCTGTTTCATTTCCATATAATACTCATTTCTAATCACTAGTCAAGAATAAACTTGAGGAATGGGATTTGTATTTAGACATTTCAAGGACAGATATAATGAAAAGAATATGTGGATTAAAGCACCGGCTTGGTTATCTAGTTAAGCAAGTTATTTCAATCCTCTTCATCTCAGGGATTTTTAATTTCTAAGATCCTAAGCCTTTTCTGAAAATAAAAATAGCCCGTTTCAAAGAATGTCCTACACTGAGTACACAACTGCTTTTGACAGCCTAAGGAACACATATTCCTCCATTAAAACTCAACTACTTGATGAAGTAGTAATGTTTGGATGGATAGTCAAAAAGACGCCAATCCTGCCTCTGACACTCCCTGTATTATTATAGGAAAGGCCATTTAACCTCTCCAGCTTTCCATATCTGAAAAATAAGGGAGTTAAACTCAGTGACCTTTAAGATCCCTCTCAGTTGTATATCTGTGAGAAAGAAAAATTCAAGATTATTGTGGGACTGGATTTGAAGTCGGAGGATGTGGATTCTAATCTTAGCTCCTTCTATCCATGGCTTCATAAGCAAATCTCTGAATTTCAGTTTCTTCTTCTCTGAAATGAAGGGCTTGGACTCAAGGACTTTCATGTAGAATTCTAAGACCTAAGATTGAACAAAGGGCTGTCTTTGTAGAAGCAAAGTGGGCTAAATGAAAAATGAAAGAAATGTACCCAGTAGTCCCAGATCACACAGAATACAACTCTTAAAACCATTATCATATTTAAAAATTAAGTCTGTTGATGAAAGATTGCAGATGTCAATGGTTTTTTAAGCTTGTCTGCTCATAGAATCCACATGTGCAAGAATGTTTGTGGCAGCCCTTTTTGTAGTGGCTAGAAACTGGAAACTGAATAGATGCCCATCAATTGGAGAGTGGCTGAATAAATTATGGTATATGAATGTTATGGAATATTATTGTTCTGTAAGAAACGACCAGCAGGATGATTTCAGAGAGGCCTGGAGAGACTTGCATGAACTGATGCTGAGCGAAATGAGCAGAATCAGGATATTGTGCACAGCAAGAAAAAGATTATGTGATGATCAACTGTGATGGAAATGGCTCTCTTCAACAATGAGGTGATTCAAACCAGTTCCAACAGATTTATGATGGAAAATGCCATCCACATCCAGAGGGAGAACGATGGAGACTTAATATGGATCAAAGCATTCACCTTTTCTGTTGTTTTTGTTTGCTTTTTTTCTCATAGTTTTTTTCCTTTTTGGTCTGATTTTCCTTTTACAACATGACAAATATAGAAATATGTTTTAAAGGATTGCAAAATCTTTTTAACCTGTTTAACCTGTATCAGATTGCTTGCTGTCTTGAAGAGAGGGGAAGTAGGAAACGGAAGAAGAAAAATTTGGAAGACAAAATATTACAAAAATGAATGTTGAAAACTATATATGTAATTGGAAAAATAAAATGCTATTTTAAATGAATGTTAAAAATTGTCTGTACATGTAATTGGAAAAAACACTATTTAAAAAAAAAGTTGGCGGCTTATAATGATTGGTGACAATAGTTACTAACACATTTTGCAATTACCTACAAAAGAACAATCCCTGAAATAAACAACACAACAATGGGTTTGAATAGATCATTCCCCAAATACCTGGAAGCAGGTAGACAGGAGGAAACTTTTAGGGTTCCATACTATTCACATTAATTGTCTGTATTGCCTGGATCTATCGCATAATTAATAAATCTAATCATCTCCTAGATAGGAAGTTTCAGTCAATTTGCCGAAATGAAAAAATATCACACCCACTCCCTTCCCTTCCTAAAGATTGTATAGAGCCTTTCAACCTTGTCTTGAGACTATATCTATTAGACTTGTAGAATTTTATAGCACCTGGAAAATGCTTTCCATACATGACTACTTGGTAAATTAGACAGAGTGTTTCTTAAGGCAGACATTATTTTCTATAGAAAGTATATTATTCTAAGGAAAGAAAAGGGAGTTTTTTTTTTTTCAAAAGAAAGACTAAAAAAGTTCCAGTGTAACAGTATTAGAAACCTTCCCTCTCCTCTAAATGGAGGTAAGATTTGGAAATAAACCCAGAGCCACCTTCCTTTCAGTGACATATGATTAAAATCTGCTTTGCTCTTAATTTGGCACTCTCAAATTACTGGACTCCTGCTGGCACTGCATGCTCACAGTTCACTGCTGCCCTTGAATTACTATACAACTTTAAAAAAAGAACAGTGGGCAAGAAAGGTGTCATCAACACAGCTGGTGAGGAAAATGCTTCAGTTCCAAAACTGGAGTCAGAAGATGTCCTCTGGTGTCACCTGTCCCATGGTGCTGCTCAGCAAAAAAATGAATCTCCCCATGGGTTTATTGTGCTACTCACCTGGGAACACAAGAGGCTATGTTATCCCTGACAAAACTCCAGGTGGTAGGAGAGAACCTGAAGTGTATTTTTCCATAGCTGACTCCAGGGATTTCATTGTTTTTCTATCTAAAGCTTTAAAACAAGGGGATCCTGACAAGGATCTATCCAGGACCCAAGTAGAGATATAATTGGTTTCCTGTCTTCCTTGAAACTCCACAGAACATCATGGTTTATTTTCCTTTTTTATCCATGTTAATAGTGCTAATATTTACTCAGTAGTTATTCTCAAAAGTTATAGAGCAAATTATTTTGAAAATTGGGTTAGCCAATCTACAGCCTCTTTCCTTTCTTCAACTTGCTTCTTGAAATTGCTTCAACTTGCTTCTTGAAATTGAAAAATGCAGGATATTAAAAAAGTAAACTCCCTTCCCTTATTATCCAGATATGTCAAAAGAGAAATATATTGATTGAGTGATGTGCAGATAATTGGTTAAAGATTTTTTTTAAATAAGCAATGAAAAAAATAGAAGGAAACAATAGATGAAGAAAGACAAAAGATCTCTGTGAAAATCAGAGATCAGATTGGCTAACTATCAAAAATAAAAAAGGAAAAATGTTGGATGTTAGAGGGCATGTGGGGGAAAAAAAAAAAAACGTGACACTAATGCACTATTAGTGGAGTTGTGAACTGACCCAACCATTCTAGAGAGCAATTTGGAGCCATGTCCAAAGGGCTACAAAACTGTGCATACTCTTTGATCTCATAATGCCTGCCTTAGAAGAAGGGAGGGAAGGGAAGAAGGAAAGGAAAAAAAAAAAAACTTGGAGCTCAAACTCTTGTGAAAGTGAAAGCTAAAAATTTTCTTGACATGTATCTGCAGGGGGAAATAAAATACTATTAGTAAAAATAAAATAAAACAAACCTTTCTTTAATGTGGAAATAATTCCATCTAATTTTATTAACCTCATAAACTTCCTGTCAGAATCGAAAGCAAGGAAGGAAAGAAGGAAGGAAGGAAGGAAGGAAGGAAGGAAGGAAGGAAGGAAGGAAGGAAGGAAGGAAGGAAGGAAGGAAGGAAGGAAGGAAGAGAAGGAAGGAAGGAAGGAAGGAAGGAAGGAAGAGAAGGAAGGAAGGAAGGAAGGAAGGAAGAGAGGGAGGAAGAGAGGGAGGAAGGGAGGGAGGAAGAGAGGGAGGAAGGAAGGAAGAAAAGGAAGGAAGGGAGGAAGAAAAGGAAGGAAGGGAGGGAGGGAGGGAGGAAAATTATAGATATTAAGGAAACATATCATGGAAAAATAAATGTGATAAAAGGCAAAAATGGTTGGGACTTAACAGAAGTGGAAGAGATAAAAAGAGGAGGCAAAAATACATAGGAAAATATACAAGAAAGGTTTTAACATTACCAATGATTACAAAAATGTATCAATAAAGCTAATACAGGTAACAGAATTCCAGATGATCTATTTAAAATCCTAAAAGATAATGCTGTCAAAAGTGCTGCAGTCAATATGCCAGCAAATTTGGAAAACTCAACAATGGCCACTGGATGGGAAAAGATCTGTCCCAATTCTAAAGAAGGGCAGTGCCAAGGAATGTTCAGATTACTGAACAAATACACTCATTATGCTTACGATTCTGCAAACAAGGTTTCAGCAATATGTGAACTAAGAATTAAAGAGCAGGCTGGTTTTGGAAAGGGCAACTGAACAGCAGACCAAAAACTCAAGACAAATTTCAATTCTAATTTTGCTTGATCCTTAACCTCTGGCAAGTGGCTTGACCTTAAATTAAGCAAGTTGCTTAACTTCTCTGGTTCTCAGCTTAATTAGCTATATGAATCATTATACTCTATTGAGCGATGCCAAGAAAAACATAAGCAAAAGGAAATAATGTTCTTAAACAGAAAGCTCTATGAACAAATATACCAAGCAGAGGTCACTTACATAATATGATACTCTGTCATCATCTTTAAAAACTCACAATATGCATTGATAGGAACTAAAAAATATACATAAGGGCTAGCTGTTCAATCAGGTCTGACAAGTCTTCCTGACCCCATTTGGGGCTTTCTTGGCAAAGATACTGCAGTGGTTTGCCATTTCCTTCTCCAGCTCATTGACAGATGGGGAAACTGAGGCAAACAGTTTGACTTGCCTAGAGTCACACAGCTAATAAGTATCTGAGGCTGGTTTTGGTCTTCCTGACTCCAGGCCTGGTGCTCAATCCACTAAACCACCCAGCTGCCCTACTTACAGTATAATATACAATGACAATATAATCCACTCATAATCATGGAATCTTGAACATGAAAGGAATATTAAAAGTCTCTTAAACCCCAGGTGAACACTGTACACAGTAGTAGCACAACAATCCACCCTGAATGACTTAGCTTTTCTCAGCAATACAATGATCCAAGATAATTCCAAAGGACTCATGATGAAAAAATGCTATCCACTTTCAGAAAAAGAATTGACAGAGTCTAAATGCGGATTGAAATATACTATTTTTTACCTTCTGTATTTTTTCATATTTTTTTTCCTTTGGGTCTGTGTCTTCTTTCACAACATGATTAATTAAGTAAAATGTTTTGCATGATTGAACATGTATAACCTAGATTAAATTGTTTACCATCTCAGGGAGGGATGAGGGGAAAGAGGGAGAGAGAAAATCTAGAACTCAATTTTTTTAAATAAATGTTAAAAATGGTCTTTATATGTAATTGGGTAAAAAATATAATATATAATATACATGTTTGTATATATATATATATATATACATATGTATAAAGTCTTCTAATCTAACCATAACTGAAGAATAAATTCTCTCCACAAAATCTGTAAAGAGTGATCATCCAACTATATCCCTTAGTAACTTATTAAATTTTCAGATAGTTCTAATTATCATTAAATGTTCTTCCTAGTAACTGAATATCACAGAAAGGACAATCATAAGGTGCAGAGAAGGTTGTAATATCTCATCAATGAAGTACTTCAAAGAAAACCAGGGGAAAAATTATTATCCAGGAAATGTATAGTAGGAATAAATGTATGATAGGAGTGGGTCACACAGCAAGGGGGAAGGATAACAGATGGACAGCCAGAGGACTTCATTGGTACCCTCCTGATGTCACAAGAAAGCCAGGAAAGGCCTCCAACATGTTGAATGTACCTCTTGTGACAAATTCATGGGAGAACATAAGCAAGAACAACCCAAGATGGGCAAGAAGGGATGGGCTATGAACTCCAAGATGGGGAGAAATACCACATCAGGTCTAAATCAGCCTTCCTTCAACTTTTACCCATTGGTCCTAGTTTGGTTTTCTGGGACCAGATAGAACTAAACAACTCTGTCCTGCCCCTTATTCAAGGCAGGGCCTTCACCCCCCACCAACACAGAAAGAGTCCCATACTAAAGGCCTTAGGACAAGGGTTGCATAAATCTTATTCCATTGCCACAAATCAATCATTCAAAAAATACTCATGTCCCTTCTAAGTCTTTTCTTCCTCAGATTAAATATTAAATATGTTATAGATAATTATGAATTTATAATTCTACATATATTTATAATAAATGTAACATGTATATTATGTAATAAAATGGATTAAATACATATATGTAACAAATATAATAAATAGATAAATATTTCTAATTTCCTCAACTAATCCTCAGTTATCATTATTTTCATCCTGCTCCTTGGTCTAATTTCCTTCCTCTGGACTTATTACAGTTCATCAATCTCCTCCTTGTGAAAGACTCCTGAATTCCAAGCAAGAAGGATATCTGAGTGACGTGAGTATTAGAAAGGTAGTTTGATGTAGCAATGGTACTGTGGTGGGATAGAAATATTTATATATATATATATATAGTCTATATATATGACAAGTGCTTTATAAATATGATCTCATCTGATCCTCACAACAAATCTAGAAGCTGGTACTATTATTATCCCCATTTTGTAGGTGAAAAGACTGAGGACAATAGAGTTTAAGGTCACATTGCTAATAGGTGTCTGAGGACATATTAGAATTTGGGTCTTCCTCCCTCCAGGTTCAATGCTTTATCCGCTCTCCTACTTAGCTATCTCTCATCATAATAACTAGAATTTATATGATGCTTTAAGATATGTGAAGCAATTTACATAAATTTTCTATTTTGATCCTCAAAACAACACTATGCAATAGAAAATATTATTCCAACTTTAACAGATCAGGCAGCTAAGCCTGAAAGAGGTCTATTTCTTAACACAGTATCTGGGGCAAGATCTGAAATAAGGCTTAGAATATAAGCTACCTGAGAGTAGGAATTGTTTCATTTTTTTTATATTTGTATCCCTAGCCCTCTGGTATACATTAGGAGCTAAATAATTTTTTGCTGACTAATTGAATGATTACCAACTAAGACCAGAGCATTAACCATAATGCCCAAAATAGCTATCTATTATCTACATAGGAGATGGGAGTGCAGAACTTAATGTCAGAAATAAGTGGATTCAAATTCCACTCCAATGCTTTCTAACTCTGACCAAGTAACAATCTTTCTAAGCCTCAATTTCTTAATCTATAAAATGGAGATAATGTCTACAGTACGTTTCTCACAGAGTAAGACTCAAATTAAAAAAATTATGTAAAGTACTAAGCAGGTCCTGAAAATGAATTTCCCTAAAGGGATCACACACATTCAAATTCGCACTATCCGAGGTTATGATTGCTTAAAATATGACCATTGATTCCAGTCCAATGGCAATATTCAGGTGTAAGTTTTAATAATACATCCACAGAGGATTCATTATTCCCATTAAGGGGTACTTAGCCATAAATGAAAACTGTTAATTAGCAGACAAACTGAACCAAAACTGGAATACATAGGATGAATAGTTTGGTACACCATTCCCTGGCAAATCTATCATGACTTGGTAATTCTTGTCCTAGAAAATTAAAAGTGCTCCAAACTATTGAAAATAATAGTAAAGGATTGTAAGGATTCTTATAAAGTTTTTACCCCTAAAAAATCTAATTAAAAAATATTTAAGTTTTCCGACCATTATATGTATCTTTCTGGAAATCTCCCTCATTTTTCTTATACCTCTTCAGGAAAGTGACTAGAACAAATAATTCAAAGCCTAACACTTGTTTAGGGCTGTGAGACATTTCCTGTAGGCAAGGTAACTTCTGCAAATGAAAACAGCAATCATCACTTTGTCTCTAGGTGACTGCCAAGTCCATCCACTCTAGTTAGCACATTACCTTGTTTTTCAGTAATGTGGCCAGAATTTCCCTCAATTGCTGTTAAGTTGTCATGGAAGAAGCCTATCCAGCACTAGCTTAAAAAAGCCACTCTAGGATATGTGTGACCAGAAGCATAAATTGCAACTCAGTCCCTTGATTTTTCTCCTTGTCATTCATAATTCCATCAGATTTTCTATCATTGGCAATATTCAATTTTAAAATATCCATCTTTAGATATGGGGCAATGGCATTTTTCCCATTATCTCAATAATGGGAAAATTATTTTATATATAATAAATTAATTATTTATTATTATTAAGATCACAGATCTTGCTTGAGCTGGAAGGGACCTTAGAAATCATTGAGTTCAACCCCATTATATTATGAAAGAAAAAACTGAGATGCTGAGGTCAAGTGACTTGCCCAGCTATTAAATGTCTGAAGTGGGATTTGAACTCAAGTATTCCTGGTTCCTCAAGGGACCCTCTGTCTATCCACTAATCTACACTGCCTCTCACTCTCTCTTTAAAGTCCTCCTCAATGCCTCAATGGGTTTTCAAACAGATTCTGGATGGCCACTTTCTGGGGAAGGTTAGAGAAAAGCACTCTTACTTGGGGGTGGATTAGACTGAACAGTCTCTGAGGTTCCTCCCAACTCAGAGATTTCCGTGAATTTTTTCAGCCACAGTAATTCATAAAGAGCAGTCTGTGGGTAACTATATTGATGATCCTTGAAGTTTTTTTTTTTTTCCTGTGAGCAGCACCTAATTAGCACCTATTAGAAATTCTCCAAATCATCATCTGTCCATCTGTGCCAGAAAAACACTTGGGAAACAGATACTTCTGTAAGAAATTGACAGCTTCCCATTCCTTCCCACACTGAAGTCTTAGAACCCAATGCCCTTATATTCTTGATGCAGAAGACTTAGCAGTTCCATGCTGACATTTGCAAACCTGTCCTTAATGGCTGCTGACCACAATAATAAATTTTTCTGACGCATTTGACTACAAGTCTCATTTTGCACTCTGCCACAGAGGGTGGAGAGAACATTCATCAGCCTATCACTCACCACTGTGAAAATCATATTAGAGTCTCCACTTGGCCAATTCTAAAACTGTACTCCATTTAGAATATGCTTGGCAAAGATACTGGGATGGCTTGCCATTTCCTTCTCCAGCTCATTTTATAGATGAGGAAACTGAGGCTAACAGAATAAGCTGATTTGTCCAGGGTCACACATTAATAAGTGTCTGAGTTTACCTATGAACTCAGAAAGATGATTTTTTTCTGACTTCTTGCCCAACTCTATCCACTCTGCCACATAGCTACCCCAGGACTTGAACACAGTAGGTGCTTAATTAGTACTTATACAAAATTGTTAGATGAAGAGCTAGGATCCCACCTTAGTTATCTTTGTGCACAGTATATTGGCCATTATAGATATAGATAGATATAGACATCTGATATATAGATATCTGATAAATATTTATTAGCTGAAATTGTTAAATCAAAATGGGACTTAACTTGACAATCTATTTTCCATATCTTTATCACTTTATTCTAGCTGTCTTTTGTTACAGTTCAACTGAAAAATAATACTTGAGACTATAGCATTCACAAAGGGCCTATTACATTTACATGTTAATGTTACATTATGTGTATATATATATACATAAGCATATATGTATGCATTTCTAAGAGGACCAACTGAGTATTTGACATGGAAACACTAAAAAGGCTTTGAATGAATTTGGCAGCATTTCAGCTAATGCCACATGAAAGCTTAGAGGCCCAAAATGCATTTCTTTTAAAAGCCACTGCAATCAGCAGTCACACAGACAATGTCATTCAGACTATGTAGGCTTAATTTTTTAAAGAGCAGAAATTGTTCACCTCAGTCTCTCTTTCTGCAAAATTATGATTAATGTCCAGCAGAAATCAAGAGATAAAATCCTAAATTAATTGCAATCAATCAGGAAAGTAATCATCTCTCATGACAATCATGAAAGTAACCATGTCTCCTTAGTATGTACATGTTTGACATAAAATCACAGTTTTGAAATTGCAAGACACTTTAGAGATCATCTTAAGAAAGGGATACTTAACTGACGGTTACCCCTTTGGTGGAGTGGTGAAGCCTATGGAACCCTTCTATCAAAGAAATAATATCTGTAAAGAACTTAGCACATAGTAGATGCTTGATAAATGCTTGTTTCCTTTCTATTTTAAAAATGTTTTAGATGCATTTAATACATAACAATGGCTAACATTTACATAGTGCTTTAAAGTATATAAAACACTTTACAAATATTATCTCATTTTATCTGTTAAAAAATCATGATAGTTTTATTATCCCATTTTACAGATGAGGAAAACTGAGTCAGACAAAGATTAAATGACATGGTCATCCTATTAGATGCCTGAGGACAAGATTCAAACTTGGATCTTCTTGACTCCTGGTTCAGCACTCTAACTACTGCATCACTTAGCTACATAGGACTACTAAGATAATCAATTATATCGAAATATGGTTATCAGAAACATGGAAAGATCTATGTGAACTGATACAGAGTGAAGCAAGCAGAAGCAAGAAAACATCAGCTATAGCAATGTAAATGGAAAGAACGACATACCAAAAAATCAAAAGTAAATGTAACAAAATTATATAGCTTAAATATGATTTGAATGAAGAAATATGAGAGAACACCCTCTAAATTACCCTTTTATCTAGGTAGGAAGTCAACAATCTTTCTTTACACATTGCACATGTTTTCAGATTTTCTCAATGTATCAATCAGTTGCACTGACTTCTTTTTCCTCTTAAAAAAATTTACTCTGTCATATGGGATGTCATATGTCCTTCCAGAGGAAGGGAAGAAATTCATAGGATACTATGACAAGATTAAAAAAAATCATCAACAAAAACATCATTGAAAAAGAAATAACAGTGACTAAAATGTTTTTAAAAGACAAGTTCATAGACTACAGGCTAAAAAGTCCTGTTTTAAGATTATACATCTACAGTTAAAATGGATATCAAAGGCCACTTTAGGTCATTCTCTTCATTTTATAGGTGATAAACTGAGAGCTAGGAAAACTAAGTGATTTTTTTCACTTAAATCAAGGTTGATTTACTAATTAGTTGGCAGAAGCAGGAGTAGAATCCAGCTCCACTAATTAATGGTCCAGTTCTCTTTCCATTATTTTACCACATGGTCTCTCTATGGAGTCACCGGTCCCCGGCTAAGACTTCAAAGAAATGAGAGTTGAACTTTCATCAACTAGATGATGGCTCTTAAGATATTTCATGTACCATGCATCTCCCACATGTCCACTTCCCGTTCAGTTTTCACCATATTCTATGGCCTCCAGTCAGATGCAGAAGGCTTATATTCTCTTGCATTTTCTTAACTCCATAATAATAATAGGGCTCTCACCAAGTCCTGTAATATTGTTCATCATGGTATAGCCATACCAAGTCAATGCTATCAAAGACAAGTTCTAATAGGCTTTTGTCAGGCACTGAGGGGTTCAAGGATGGCTTTGGCTATGAACTATTCACTTCTCAAGATCAATCCAGGTAAACCTAGGTAACTTCAAAGAGACTCATTGGCAGTGAGATGGCTACTAAGATAGTTTTTCATCTAGATCAGCTCCCATTAAGACACAAATTATGCCCTTTTTCACTTACTGGAGGTACCCACAAATCACATCATGAAGTAATATAATAGGGGGACCAATAAGATGAGTTGTCAAAGGAAGAATAGATGCTTGTGAATATAAATTAGATTTATGTAAAATTCCACAAAGAGGCTCTGATGGTTAAAGGGTTTTCTTACTATTTATAAGATTAGTATATGATCATATTTCCATATATTTGCTTAAAGCACCTTCTATTAAATAATTAGTTAAGTAAGGGAAGCCAAGGGCATTTGGTTCCTTCATTTAGGCACTAACTTTGTAACCAAAGGACCCAGATTCACACCAGTTATGTTAGTTATCACCTAAATGACCTGTCAAGGCCTGAGATACCTTATTTGTAAGAATAAGGAAGTTTGAAGTTAAGATCTAAGCAGTCCCTTCCAAGTCTAGATCTCTGATCTATGACAAGGAGATGAATTGAAACTGTGAGGGCTCTACAAACATTCTTCCTAAATAACCTGAAGAAAAGTGTTCCAGCTGTCTCTCAGCCCACTAGAAGGCTGAATTAACACTTAGCAAATATGGGTTAAATTCCAAAATAACAAACTGCCAAGAAATTGTCTAATTTTTTTGTTCATCTTGGAATTTAGCTGCCTAGAATTTTTTTAATAAATAGAAAATGCATTGGCCATGGCTTGAATATCTGCATACCTTTCTGTGTGGTTACTTGTTATGATAATGTTAATATTAAAACATGATTTAGCCATATGGTGATTGGGGGAAGGGTTTAATCCTTCAATAATGAGAAAATAAAAAGAAATTAAGTAAGAAAAGATTTCTGAAAATAACAGGGATATTCAAGGCTTAGAGTTAGCTTCATAGAACCAATTCAATTTAGAAACATTTATTAAGCTATTGTTCAGTTGTGTCTAACTTTTCATGGACCCTACTGAAGGATTTTCTTGGCAAAGAAACTGGAGTGATTTGCCAGTGGATTAAAACAGTTAAGTGACTTGCTCAAGATCACACAGTTAGTATCTGAGGCCACATTTAAACACTCAGGTCCTCCTGATTCTAATTTCAGCACTCTATCCAATGAGCTATCTAGCTGCCTCCTTTATTAAACACAATTCTACACCATCACAGATAGGATGGTCTGAAAGATGGAAAGCTGGCCTTAGAATAAGGGGATACAGGGCTCAACTCCGACCATTTCTGATACATACTGATTTAGTGGCCCTTGACAAGCCATTTAATCTCAAAGTGTCCCCAGGCAACTTCATAAAACTAAGTTAAGAAATACTGTGTTAAACAGCATTTCTGGAAGAAGTTTCCTCACAAGCAATTCCCTATATCAATCATAGAACCAGATCAAGCCCCCCCCCAAAAAAATCCAATAGACACTTAGATACATACACCCTGAGAATTTTAGAACTAGAATGTACCTTAGAGATCAGCTAATTCTCCCTTTTCATTTTAGAGATGAAGGCTACGCAATTAGTTGATATCAGAGCCATCACAAGATGTATCTTGATTTTTTATCTATTTCTTTTCATTACTTTGTCCTACTCCCATTATTCATAACTAAAGAATAAGACTAAAAACCCCTATCATTTAGCAAAAAAAAATTTAAACAATCAACAAAATATTTACTGAGTAGTTGTAATGATGTCTAAGTTACTACACTAAGTTTCTTATTTAATTAAAAATCCAAATTCCCAGGCAAGGCCCATGGCACACAACAGAGTTCAAGGGTGAAGATAAAGACGTATTTAGCATTCAATATTCTTTCTTCAGTACTGTTAATATAGTCTTGCATATAGGTATGTATTATATAATATATACTATTATGTTGTATATTACATATAGTATATCTTGTATATAACTATTACCAAATAAATCTAAAATAGCTTTTATATATATTATATATATACATATATCCTATATAAGTTTTACCAAATAAATCCAAAACAGTTTCAAATCAAAAATAACAATTCAAATAAGAAATGGAACCATTTAGAAGTGATGCTCAAGATAAGTCTCAAAGGAAGATAAAGATTATATGAGGCTGAATTGAGGAAAGAGGGCATTCTGAGTCATAAGAATGGGAGATGCATTATCACAGCAAAAAAGCAAACCAGTTTGATTAGATCTCAGAAAGCAATGCAGATAGAAATTAATATACAGTGAATCTAAAGGTTGAAAGCAAGTTGTACAGTACCTTAAAAGCTAAACAGAGGAGTCTGCATTTTTTCTGAGAGCATTAAGGAACCATGGAAATTGATTGAAAGGCAAGTAAAATGATCAGTTCGCAATTTAAGGAAAATCTGTTTGGAAGCTGTGTGAAGGATGGTCTGGGGTGAGGGAAATGTTAAGACAGGAAGACCAATTAGGAGTCCATTGTAATAATCTGGAATTTGGATTTTTAACTAAATAAGAAACTTAGTGTAGTAACTGAATTGTGATACCTGTGTCAGGAGACAGGTTGCTGTGAGAGATGCTGGGAAGATAATGTCAGAGTTGTCCCTTCAAATACTCATTTTTGGAAATTCTTCCTCTGAGCCTTATCTCAATCAAAAGTTGAAAGTAAACTTTTTTGGAGGCTGGTCCCCTAGAAGTTACTATTTTTTGTCATTGTTGTTCAGTCACGCCTGACTTTGTACTCCCATTTTCTTGGCAGAGATACTGCAGTGGTTTGCCATTTCCTTCTCCAGTTCATTTTACAGATAAGGAAACTGAGCCAGACAAAGTTAAGTGACTTCTAGTAAGTGTCTCAGGCCAGATTTGAACTCAGATGAGTCTTCCTTGACTTCGACTGCATCACCTAGCTACCCTACAAGTTATATCACTGTATAAATCTAGGGGAACTGCTGACTCTTTCCAACACTTAGTCTAAACATTCACAATCAAAGGAAAATGTTTACAGAATCAGCACTTTGCATCCAAAGAGAAACATACCACAGTATTCGGGATTACACATGCCATCTAGTAATTAACTTCGATGCTACCCGGTGAATATGCCCAGTAAGTTGTTTCCTTTTTGAAATTATTCATTGCCAAACCGCCTTCTCAACAGCATACCCTTTGAAATAAACATTTTTTAAAAAGCTACTCCTTGGCTAAATAAATAAACAAACAAACCAATTACATGCCTGATCCTGTACTAATCTGTGATGTGTCTGAATGAAAAAAAATCACAGCCAAAAATATGGCCAAATCATCACTTTAATGACTTAAGAGCTGAAGGGATCTTGGAGATCATCTAAACTAAAAATTATTGATATGGAGTCAGTGAAATTGCCTGCTTGCCTTGGAGGATTTATACATATATATATAGATAGATCACTGCATTTCCATAATCCATTTCCCTTGTACTCCTATGCATACAGTTAAAAAGCATTATTCTGAGAAGGGCTCCGGAGATTTAACCAAATTCCAAGGTTCTATGATTTTAAAAAATTTAAGAATTTCTGGTCTCAATCAGCCCTTTGATTTTACAAATGAAGATATTGAGGCACAAGGTGATTGGCCCAAGATCACACAGTACTAAGTGGTTTGTCCTTCATTCCCAAAAAGAACCAAAATTACAACACTATGTTGGAGTCAACGTGTCCAGTTATGACAGATCAATAGAAGCTTGGAAAGGCTCTACCCCAGGTCGGACACAAATAGTCCATATGAACATTTGAGTGGAGATGTCTCTAAATTTGCACATCTTAACAGGCACTAAGTAGAAGAGCTGGGACGAATGATTTCCCCTTGAAGATAACAAGCAGGGGGGAAAAAATGGCATTTTATCCATCTTCATTCTGACTTAAAGAGCCACATCAAAAATTATTCCTTCATCTTTGGCCCAGCAGCTTAACCCCGATTCATGGCTAGGGACTTAATTCTGGAGAATAAAACATGTGGAAAAACAGTAATCAAGTGAAAAGCACTGATTAAGTGCCTAGTAAATACCAACCACTGTGCTAAGTGCTGTAGAGAAAAAGTCAAGGCAGTCCCTGCCCTCCCAAGCTAACGGGGAGACAATAGCAAACAACCAAGTTTTACATAGAAGATGTATATACAGCATCAACTGGAGATAACAGAGGGAAGGCAAGAAAGGTAGAAGATGGGATTCCAGCTAAGGCTTAAAGGAGTCAGGGAAAACTCAAGGGTGTGGAGGGAAAGAGTACAAGGCATGTATTAGTAAAAAAACACAGAAAAGTGTCTTGTGAAAGGAATGGTGGAGACGAATGCCCCTGGATCCCAGAGTATGAGGGGATAGTGGAGAGAGAAGGGGATAAGATAAACTCAGCCTCAGTTTTTTCATCTGAGAAACAGGTATAATATCTGTCCTAACCACTTCCCATAGTCATTATGAAGCCCATATGAGATAATTGCACATAAAGTATTTTCCAATCCTTCAAGTGCTATATAAATGTCAGCTATTATTATTGTCTCCTTTTGGCACTTATAAATTCCAATTTCCAAGGACCAGAATTATCTCTTATTCATTTTGGCAGCCTTCTTCAGCCCTTCTCCAGTACCTAAGCACAGAGGAATTGTTAAGTGTTTATTGAATTGAACTGAAAGTTTCATGCCCTAATGATTTCATGCCAATCATTGTTCTTTTCATCAGTGTGAGGAAGTGGGGAGGGCAGCCTAATGGGGGCCCTAGACCATACTAAATTCTTTAATTTGTCAAGAATTATCCACTTTTGGAAAAAAAAAAGGGGTCATTAAGACAGCCTAAAAAAAATCATCACCATCATTTCTCCAGTTGCTCCATCCAACCTCATCCATTTATATTACCAGTTTTTGACATTTTTATTTTATCCTTTAAAAAAATACCCTGAATAATAGCTCTATGGTTTCTATAATTCACCAGAAGGTCCCCTGAGGTCTCTATATCCACCACCATCCCACTTTCTCCCAGTTCATTACCTCTCTTCCCTCTCTCCTCCAGAACCCAGTCCATAGGAGCTCATTTAAATAAACTGTACATTTAAAGAAAAAAAATCCAAGATGCTCACTCACCTGAAAAAGATAGAGAGTGAGCATTCCAAGGATATTACTGTCCCTGTGCCACCGTACAGGGCATTCAATTTTCCACACTCATTAGAGCTAACTCAGCAACAGCCTGCTACGCTGACTTCCTTCACTGTGAACTACAATAAGTAGTGAAACATGTGCCTGCAAACCCCTGCAGTTCCTGAGCCAACTCCAGCACCAGGTGCAAAATAGGTGCATAAAGGTGGCTGGAAGGAATCTTGGCAAACATCATGTCCAACCTTCTCATTTTACAAATGAGGGAACTGAGGCTTGGAAAAATCAAATTACTTGTCCAAGATCACTGAGTCAGCTGGTAGACTCAAACTCAAGACTGATAGTTCCTAGTTCAGTGTTCTTTTCCCTTCCTAAGTTTTTATTGTTTGGGGCTTTTTTTTAAGAGGGTAAAGAGGGAGGTTTTTATCCATTATAAATGAGAATCAAGGTGGACCTTCCTTCAAAAAGGAATTCTTAACATATAAAAAAGTTTGTCTCCCAAATCTGTGATTCTATGAAAGAGAAAAAAAAAGAAAAAAAAATTAAACTGTCCCTGGCTCTGTTCTTCAGACCAAAAGGAGTGGAGAGGGGAAGAATTATTTTCTTTCTTTAGTTAAAACAAATGGAAACTTTGAGGGACTTCTAATTCTGACAATGACTCAATCTCTGCTACTCCAAGGGTGTAAAATTCTCAGAGCATTTTTATGACTTTATGATCCTGAAGCACTTTGATTCTTCTTAATATGCCATATACAGCTTTTCTGACAGAGACGAAGGTGTCCCAAAGATATTGTAATGGGGGGACTTTCTCAACCAGAAATCAGGATAAATGATCCAATGCTTTTGAAAGGCATCTGTTTGAAATAAGGATTATTCTAAAATATTCTGAAGGTATAGCCATAATACCCTAAGGGAAGAAGAGCCCAAGTAACACTAAAACACACACACACACACACACACACACACACACACACACACACACACATATATATATATATATATAAACACAGCAGTCTTTGACCTAAAATTCTATTGCCATCGTTTTCCAAACTCTTCTGCAATAAAATCTTTATTTTTTGTTGGCTCTCCGGACAGCAGGCGTATAAATACAGGTTATGCTTGATGTATTCAGCTGAGCAAGAAAGACTTATGGCCCTTAAAGAATGTTTTAGTTCATATTAGAGTAGGGCAAAAGAGAATTAAAAGAACAGAGAATTCACATCAGTCCTTTCAGAAAGTCCCCAAATAGCTGTTTTCAACCACTGCCTAGCTCTGAATCATGTGCTCTCATTGTACAACTTAAAGCAAAATGCAGAAATGTAATCTCTCTATGCCTATCAACCATCTTTGTGCAGAGTTGGTGGTACCATAAAAACTACATATTCTGCTGGTGCCTTTATTATTTATGAATATTATACTGAAAGCCAGACTCCTCCAGGGGAATGGGGGAGTGGCAAACTCGACTCAGATTAAGCCCGTACCGGTTTATGCTTTTTAAACAGAACCACTTTTCTGGTACAAAATAGTGTGGCAGTTCCCACAAGAAAACCGAGGCGAGCTCTTTTGTTCAGTGTGTGTCCAGCACGGCAGAAGAGGGTTTGAACGGAATCGTATGTTTTGTATTTTCAAAGAGCCTGCCATGTATACCAGCGATGGGTAGGACAGAGATAGGGAGATCCTTGATAAGGAGTAAATCTGAAAAAGATGCTGGAAATAACGACTAGGAAGGGGCAGGGCTCTTGGGGCACTGGAGGGGACACCCTCAACGAAATAGGGTCAAGCTGGACAGAGACACACATTCATCACGGGGCCTTAATCCCATAAACTAACAATGCACATTTGGCCCAGACTCTGCCTCTTCTCAAACTTCAATCAGAAAGAACTAACTGCACAACTATGCAAAACGGAGCTTCTTCCCTCGCCCCCACCCCCACCGCACGGCATCCAAGCTTCCCTGGGCGCCTTGGCGGCGGCATCTAACACTCCTTTCGCAGAAACACCCTGACGTGACAGCTCCTCTTTTAGCAACAGAAGCGGCGTGCTCCCCCGCACCCTTCCCAGCCTAGAAGGAGAGTCTGGAGCTCCCGGGGCTCCCGTCCGGGCGGGAGCGCGCACACCCTCCCCACTCCCGGGAAACTTCGCAGCTCTGCGTGCACCCCAGTAGTAAACGCTGTAGCGAAAGCGAGTCGGGGCGCGGGACTGGAGACTGGCAGGGGTTAGCCCAGGAGAACCGCGGTTCGGGTGTAAGGTGCACTAGGCATGGTGCATGGGCGTCCAAGGGAGCCTGAGGAAGGGCGAGTTGGAAGTTAAGTTCAAGTGCACAGCGCCCCGGAGAGAGGGGGTGGGGAGGGAAGAATGCCCGTTTCTCAAGCTGCTCGATAGCCCCCAGCCCGCGTGCGGGAAACCCCCAGAGAGCAGAACTGTGGGAGGAAAGGGGGAAAAGAGAGCTTGGGTGAATGAAAGTGCACCTTCCCGGCTGGCTGCTAGACGAAGAGGAAAGGAGATGAGGGGATGCACTAGATGTCCGAGCTTCTGGAGGGAGGGGCGCGTGCAGACATCAATTGGAAGGGATTAGGGAGCGGAGGGGTCAAGGGTGGACACGAAGGCTCGTGCCTTATGCACGGCAGTTAATGTCCTGGCTCCGGATCTCCCGAATATGGCTCCCACATTCGAAGATGCGACTAACTCCAGAAAGGAAATCGCCCTCTCCCCGTATTTCTCCTTTTCCCATTCCCTTCCACTTTAACCCTTAGCCCACCGTCCATCGCCCCCCACACCCCTCGCACTCACCTGAATCTGGCAGGAGATTTCGGAATCGTCCAGCAGCCGGATGGTACATTTCATCTCCTGGCTGAGCGATTTGATGCTCGAGCTCCTAAAGCGGATCATTTTCATCGTCCTCCTGCCTCCCCGCACACAGTGGCAGGAAGCGAACATACACCGCGGCCCCGGGGAGCGGGAAACCTCCGGGAGACACCCACGCGGGCTGCCCGGGGAGCAGCAGCGGCAGCGGCAGCGGCGGGAGGATGGGGCCGCGATCAGCCCCGGGGAGGCGGCGGCGGCGGCGGCAGCGGCTGCGGGAGAGGCTGCCGCTGGCCAGACATGCTGGTAGTGAGAGCGATGGCTGGTGATTCCCTCCCCCCCGCCCCCCCTCCCCCGCCTCCACCCCCCCAGCTCCCAGTCCTTTCCTTCTCTCCTCTCGCCAAAGAGAACCCGGGCTGGTGACGCCGTCACCGAAACACACAAACACACTGGCAAGGAGAAAGAGAGGGTGAAGGGTTCTGGGGATGAACCCGGGGACAGAGAAGGAGGAAGAGACAGAGACAGACAGACAGACAGACAGACAGACAGACAGACAGAGAGAGAGAGAGAGAGAGAGAGAGAGAGAGAGAGAGAGAAAGAGATCCCTGTCTGTGATGCTGTTGCTGCTGCGTCAAGCTTTGCTCTGCTGTCTCCTGCTTAGCTTTAGCTTCCCTCCCTCCCCCAGCCAGCCTGTCTGCTAGCCTGTTTTCTCAGCATAACCTCCTTCTCTCTGTCTATGTGTGTCTCTCCTTATTTCTTCCTCCTATCTATCTCTCCTTCCATCTCCTCCACCTTCTTTCCCTTCTCTCCACCTCCCTC
>JAJPUD010000002.1:151590-174978 GCA_023553655.1 Myrmecobius fasciatus
CTTCTTCTTCTTCTTCTTCTTCTTCTTCTTCTTCTTCTTCTTCTTCTCCTCTCCCTACATACACACTCTCCATTTCCTCTGTTTCCTTTCTCTTCCACACCAGCTGTGACATACCTCACTCTATCCTGCTACAAAAGATTGAACTATAAAGGACTTAAAATACACATAGTTCACCAGACCATAGAAATAATTGCTGGGAATAGAAGGGGAAATGAGGAGGTTCCATCCAGAAGGTCAAAAAAGTGATGGACAAAGTTGCCCAAATAGTGACATTATGCTAAAGAATGATTTGAAGCAAATGGATTAAAACTAAGTTAGTCCTTGGAGGTAGCTAGAGGACAAAGGGGGTAAGATTTAGAGAAACAGAGACAAGAAACAGAGTTCAAATGAAATTTTACCTTGAAATACTTATTAGCCAGATGATCGTGAGCAAATCACTTAACTTTTCCCAGATTGACTTTTTTCCCATCTGTAAAATAAAGGGATTAAACAAGACAGCCTTCAAGGACCCTTCCAGTTCCAAATCCATAATCCTTTAAGAAATAATATCTGGGAACGGATCCAACCATTCTGGAGAGCAATTTGGAGCTATGCTCAAAAAGTTGTCAAACTGTGCATACCCTTTGACCCAGCAGTGTTTCTACTGGGCCTATATCCCAAAGAGATCTTAGAAGAGGGAAAGGGACCCACATGTGCAAGAATGTTTGTGGCAGCCCTTTTTGTAGTGGCTAGAAGCTGGAAACTGAAGGGATGCCCATCAATTGGAGAGTGGCTGAATAAATTATGGTATATGAATATTATGGAATATTATTGCTCTGTAAGAAACGACCAGCAGGATGATTTCAGAGAGGCCTGGAGGGACTTGCATGAACTGATGCTGAGTGAAACGAGCAGAACCAAGAGATCATCATACACAGCAACAACAGTATTACATGATGATCAATTCTGATGGACATGGCTCTCTGCAACAAAGAATTGTCTCAAACCAGTTCCAATTGTTCACTGAAGAAAACCATATACACCCAGAGAGAGGGAAATGAAATATGGACCACAACGTAACATTTTCATGATCTCTATTGACATTTGCTTGCATTGTGTTGCCTTTCTCTGATTCTTTTTTTTTTTCTTGTAGATAGGATTTTTCTTGCATAACTTCTCAAGCATTTCAACATTATTAACATGTAGTGGACTTCCTGCCATCTAGGGGAGGGAAGGGGACTGGGGGTAAAATTTGTAATGGAAAGCTTTGTAAAGATCATTGTTGGGGAACTACCCATACATATGTTATACAAATAAAAAGCTTTAATTAAAAAAAAAGAAATAATATCTGGTATCCCCAGCATCTAACAAAAGTGCCTGATGGATAATTGGTACTTGATTGCTTGGCTGATTGGTAGACACAATGATTTTTTTAAATCCTAATCTCTGCGACTTTCTTCTCCCACAGTGGCAAAGTAGTTGAAGTAAATCTATAGTTTCCAAGATAGACATTTTGAAAGGTACAATGCACATTATTTGTAAATATAAAGTTTAGTATAGCAAGATTTGAACAAAGCTCTTTTCATTATACCATGCTGCTTCTCAACTATATGCTGGTTTTATGGGAATCCCAAATCCTTGTTATACCTCTCATCTAGCTATGATCTTTTCCAAGTCTTGCCTATACACCATCTTCTCTGTGACCTTTAAAATCCCCATCCTATTCAAGAATATCTATCTGCCACTCAACAGTTCTTCGAACGATATGGCATTTATCAGAACTTCTTCAAGCAGATGATGGATATATTATTTTATGGTGAAGTTGAGTGGGTCTATTGCCAGGATTTATAATGGGTAGCATCTCACAATTGTTAATATGTTTTGTATTTTTAAGTTGTGTCCCTTTTTGCTAGAAATGAGTAAGAGGAACACCAAGGAAGAAGAGATAGAAACACATGAATTATATTCATTTCTATTCTAAGGTTCCCAAAGGCAGCACTGGAGTTAAGCATAGGAACTAATTTAAATTCTTAGGAATCTCCTGAGTGACTCAACTCTCTCTGGTATAAGTGGGCACCTTCTCCACAATTTATCTTACAGTTACCTGTAGCACTTAAAGGTTACATAATTTGCCCAAAGTTACAATGCCAGTATGTTTCACAGGCAGGACCCAAACCTAGGACCTGAACCTTCCCGGTTTCAAATCCAGCTGTTTCCCCATTATTCCACCTTGCCTCTCAGTACGCGTAAACCTAAAATTCTGGGTTTGAGGCTATCAATGACCAAAAAATATATAATAATAATACAAACCCGAAGATGTTACAGTCTTGGGTGGAAGACAGGTGTTCTCACTTCAGCAAAACAGCCCATGGCTACTCCTAAAGAGAATTCTACCAAAAGTAAGCATGAGAACAGATTGCTCTAACAGCCTTGGGGTCCTAACTCCATTCAGTTCATTAACCATGCTTAAAGAACAAATACTTGCAGTCATTGTGAATGTTCAAAAGAATATGTTACAGACTTTCAAGGCAATTTGAAAAGGGGGTACTCCAAAAAGGTTTGTAGCCAATAGACCATAGTTGGAATATGAACAAAAGCTTCCAAGCTGATTACCCTGAAGGAAACAACCTTTTTGGACATCTGAGTTCTTCTATTAGGGATACATTTGCCTCTCACTGACTGTGGATGCTCTTCCTGTTGTCCTTCATAAATGTAAAATTCCTTGTTGCAATATTTAAAGATTGCTGATTACTAAAAATGAAAGTGTAGTTTCTGGGTTAGCAGATTAGACTGTGCTACAATGAAAGATATTCTCTGCGTTTTGTAACTTCATCAACAACCAGTCTACTTGTTATGTAAGTAATGAGTACTATTAATATAGTATTTGTTGAATGACTTTCTGAAGGTGTTGACAGTTTTCATTAGGATACACATTTCCCCCACCAAATTCCATATCCATCTCCCCCAACATTATCTCAATCTTTATCTCCCCTCCCCTATGCCCATTTCACTTCATATGAATATCTTTCACTCTATAATGTCACCTTACTGTTTATATATATATATACACACACCAATATCAGCTCCTGATCCACACATGTTCACAATGCATTTCCAAGACTTTGTTTCTCTAAAGTAAGTCAAGGGAAAAAATTGAATTAGGTAATCTAGGATTTCAGACAAGAGTTTCCATATTTCTCTTTGACGATGTGACAACTTATAAGCAGTTTTTAAGGCCTTCCTTGATTAAATTCCATGTCACTACTATAACACTGGTCCACTATTCAACCACTATATAGTTCATTGATATAGCAAAGAATAAAATGAAATAAAACATATGTTACACCTGTTTAACTTCAGGAAAAAGCAGCACCCTATTGAAGACATTGTTAAGGGAGTGTGCACAAGTGTTCCCTTTTCAACATGAATAGCCCAAGGAGGTAGGCCCAGGTGTGACCCAGTGCCAAACCTTCAAAATAATTATAGGAAAAGTCGTGGGAAGCAGATGTAGGAAAGATAGCATTTAAAGCTTTTTTTTACTGGCAGGGTGGAGCCAGTTGGCAGGCAGGTAGTTGTTGAAACAAATTATATTTAACTTAATTACTTTCTATATAAACACAGCTTAAACTCTCTTCTCCAAGAGTCCAATTTCTATATTGCTAAAAGTCATGAAACTTTACCTAATACCAAATACTATAGAGACTACCCCAAACATAAATTGCAACCCAAAAAAGAGATCTCTGTAATAATAGCAATAACAGCAATAATAGTATTCTGTGTCACATTAAGATATGCAAAGTGTTTCACAAATAACTCATTTTATCCTCAGAACCACCTTGAGTGGTAGGTGCTGTTATTCCCATTTTATAGTTGTGAAACTGAGGCCAAACTTAAGTGACTTGACAAGGGGATATATGACCACCAGATTTTTGAAGGACACTTTGAATCCAGGTCTTCCTGACTCCATATCCAACTTCTGTGCACTGGGCTACCAACCTGCCTATAAATATAGCATTCAATATGTATTTTTTCCTCTCAAAGAAGAAAAAAATATACTGAAGAATAATTGCTACAAATAACCAAACCAAAAAAAAAAAACTATTTATATTTTAATGATAATGAAGGAGAAAAAAATTTTAAGTCCTAGATATTGTTTTCTTAATCTTTTTTGTGACATGGAAGATTTGAACAGTTTAGTGAAGCCTATGGGTCCCTTCACAAAATAATGTTTTTATATTTATAAAGTATAAAATACATAGGAGTACAAAGGAAAACAACTATATTTAAATTTGGGGGATTTTCACATCCAGATTCACAGATTCCCTGAAATGGATAGACTTCATGGACCTTTTCTTATCTGTAGACCCAAAATTGAGACCACTGTTCTATAATATGATCACTTGGGCAGTCACTTAACTTTTCTAGGCTTCAGTTTCCTTGTCTAGAAAAAAAGGAATAATGCTTATACTACCAGTTTCACAGAGTTGTTTTCTGAAATAAGATAATATATGTGAAAGCTTTGTAAATTGTAAAGCCCCATCTCAACATGGACAAATGAGCATTTATTTAGTAAATGCCTCTTGGATTGACTGGTTGAGAGCCCACTTCAATTTACAATTCAACATAGCACTCAATTAGATAAATCATCAAAGGTTATGAACAGACAATTTGCAGGTGAAGAAATTAAAGTCATTTCTAGTTATGTGAAAAGAATGCTTTAGATCACTGATGACTTAAATCACTATCGAAAATTAAGACAATTGTGAGGTACCACTTCACATTTCTCAGATTGGCTAAGATAACAGGAAAAGATAATGATAAAATTTGAAGGGGATGTGGGAAAACTGGGACACTAATACATTGTTGGTGGAACTGTGAAACCATCCAACCATTCTGGAGAGTAATTTGGAACCATGCCCAAAGGGCATACCTTTTGATCCAGCAGTTATTGTACTGGGTCTATATCTCAAAGAGATCATAAAAGAGGGAAAAGGACCTACTTATGCAAAAATGTTTGTGGCAGCCCTTTTTGGTGGCAAGGATCTGGAAATTTGGATGCCCATCAGTTGGAGAATGACTGAACAAGTTATGGTACATGAATGTTATGGAATATTATTGTTCTGTAAGAACCAATCAGCAGGATGATTTCAGAGAGGCCTGGAGACCCTTATATGAATTGATGTTAAGTGAAATGAACAGAATCAAAAGAACAATATATACAATAACAACAAGATTATGTGATGATTAGCTATGATGGATTTGGCTCTTTTTCAACAATGAGGTGATTCAAGGAAATTCTAATAAACTTGGGATGGAGAGAACCATCCACATCCAGAGAGAGAACTATGGAGACTGAATGTGGATCAAAGCATAGTATTTTCAACTTTTATAGTTGTTCTTGTTTGCTTATGTTTTATTTTCTCATTTTTTTAATCTGATCTTTCTTGTGCAGCATGACAAATATGGAAATATGTTTAGAAGAATTGCATAAGTTTAACCTATACAGATTGTTTGCTATTTGGGAGAGGGGTAATAAGGGAGAGAGAGAAAAAAATTGGAACACAAAGTTTTGCAAAGATGAATGTTGAAAATTATCTTTGCATGTATTTGGAAAAATAATATGCTATTGAATTTTTTTAAAAATTAGTCAATTATAATAAAATTTTAGAATAAAACTTCAAGAAAAAAATTAAGAAAATTATTTGTCAAAGATGTCATGGAAAGGACTCCTGCCACAGATGGGAAGACTATGAAATGATGATTTCAAGGTTTCTTCCAAAGCTGGAATTCTATAATCATAAGATTTTTCCCCCAGAAACGCACATATTATTCCTAAATCTGTATCTGTGCTAAGTGATCCTGAGGTGAAATTATGCATTAGACAAATATAATTTTCATAAGTGAGCCATCTCCCTGGCAGAGCTTTTAGGTACCACCACCATGAGCAGCCCCAAAAAGGGCTCAATGGACAAGCATCAGAGTCAAATGCTTATCCCAAAAAAGCAGGTACAGCTATTCACCCATTTTTCTGTATTCCATTGTAATGTTTAAAACTGATATTGCTAAGATTTTCACTGTGGAGTAATTGTACTGTGTTTATCATATTCTATTTATATCATCTTTGGAAAAAGCAGCTCTCTTTCTCAAGGCAAAGAATTGAAAATTGAGGGGATGCCCATCAGTTGAGGAATGGCTGAATAAATTATGTATATGATTATGATGGAATATTATTGTTCTATGGGAAATGATGAACAGATGCTCTCAGAAAAACTCAAATTGGACTGTACTGTGTACATATAATAGCAATGCTGTGGGATGATCAATTTAATAATGCAGATTAAATTTAAAATTATGTCATGAGTGCTTTTTCCCCCCAGAGTGCCTGTTGTTAAATATTCATTACAATACTCCTATCTAGGTCATACAACTAATTAATATCAAAGGTAGGCTAGATGGACAAATAGCTCAGAAAAGCAAAATGGCCTGAACAATATTACTAGTTCCTGCCAGGTAATTACCTAATAAACTAAGTCCTAATGATTTATTAATGGATAATAATGGCTTGGTGGAAAGATGTTCAGAATCTCCTATGGTGATCCCATGACAAACAATATAATGTCAGTGCTAATAATGTCAGTGCTAAGCATTGTGTGTCAAGGATGACAAAGGACAGAGAGATTATCTGATTTACAGACTGGATGTAAAAAGAGATCCAAAGAAAAGTGTTTATTTAGTAATCATTGGAAGTGAATTACAGAACCAGAATTGGAACCCAGTTCCTGTGGCATCAAATCCAGGACTTTTTGGAATCATTATGGACAGGGACTGAAGAAACCTAGATTCTCCCGGTTTGATCCAAAATCCAGATATGCACTACAGAGAGAAAGAAATGACATCTGTGCTGTGTCTGGAGTAGTTAGTTATTTATGTATTTAAAAACAAACAAAAAAAAAATGGAGACTTTCAATTCTCAAGTGTCTCAGATGGATGGAGATTTCTCTAACTATTATACTCCAATTATACTTTCCCCTCCATGATTTTCTCCCTGGATTGCTCTGAAGAATCCCAACTGCTTTAGTCTAAGGCCCATGCCAGCCATCAGTCATCAAATGAAAGATTTGAATGAGAGGAGTGTTGGCAGTGCCCATATAAAAACAAACGTGCTTTCCAAACAGTGAGGCATTTTTAGGAGCCTGTAATACTTTCTTCTTTTGTTCAGTTATTGCTGCCTAACTGAGGAAGTGAGAGGAAATCGTCATTTATTTTCTTCTGTTTTAATTTCCTCCTTTTTGCAATTTAGTTACCAAAATGCTTTTCATCTGTATTGTTCAAGAACATCGCTCAGAATTTTTCATAGAACTTTTGGATTTAGTTGTTGAATCACGAGAACTTTTCAACCCAATAACTAAAAAGAAGAATCTCTCCAGAAGGATGGTGGTTAGGTGTGTGATTTGAGGACCCTATTATTTACTAATGATCATCCAGATTTTTACTAGTCACTAATTCTGCCCACCCCATCCTCTCCAGTCACCACTTCTTCCTTTGTCCTGCTGGTCACTTGTTTGATCACATAATAAAATTGCTTTCAATTTCTCTGTTAAAGCCTTGCTAAATAGTCTGCCTAAATGTTATTTTAAAGAGAAAAATGAACATTTATCATTTATTAAATGTGCATATTCCAGACATTGTGATAAACATTTTACAAACATCTCATTTGAACATCACAACAAACGGGGAGAAAAGTGTTATTATCATTCCCATTTTACAGTTAAGAAAACTGAAGCCGAGGTTAAGTGACTTACTCCCATGAGGTCCCACAGTTAGTGTTTGAGGCTGGATTTGAACTAGGTCTTCCTGATTCCAAGCCCAGCACCCTATTGTGCCTTTTGTTCCCCCTCTGCTCCTACCTCTGGCATAGCGCTTAAGAAAATGCACAGCAGATGCAGTCCCCAAGTAGAGTGGCTGGAGAGCCTGCTTCTGGGAATAGGAGACGTCTCCTAACTGATTTTACTCTGCTAACCATGTGGTAAATGGTGGTCTCTTTGACTGTAGCAAGGAAGGCAGAATGGGGAGGGGGGAACTTGCAAAAGCCTCCTGTGGTCTGGTGCCTTCTCCTCACGGTAGCATCTTCCTGCCTAAGGGCACCCAGTGAGAGAAAGAGTGTTGTGAGGGCAGCAGCCTTGGACCTGGAGGTCTTGATTCTTTGCCTTGACGTTTGTCCTTTTAGGTGGAAAAAGGCTGAAGATGAATATGATTTTTGTGAATGTCAAAAGGTCAGGAGAGTTATCTACCCAAGATCTAGGAGTGAATTCTAAGCCAGGATTTACAGCCATCTCAGCATCCCAGGGACTCAATCCAAATGTGACTGAAATGAGGATTTATTCACTCAAATTGATAGGATTAATGGTATTTAGAAATGGCATCATTGCAGCCCATTCTCCCCAGAAACTGAAGTGGTACAGGGGATAGCACAAGCCTAAAGCGTTGAGGGGAAATGGTTGGATTCTGTTCTTGCTAAAGATTTTTTTTTTTTTTTTTTTTTTTTTTTTATGCTTTTTGCTGAGGCAATTGGGGTTAAGTGACTTGCCCAGAGTCACCCAGCTAGGGAATGTTAAGTGTCTGAGACCAGATTTGAACTCAGGTCCTCCTGACTTCAAGGCTGGTGCTCTATTCACTGCGCCACCTAGCTGTCCCTTGTTCTTGCTAAATCTTCAAAATAAATGACCCTTTATAAAAGTTAATTAACAGGGGCAGCTAGGTAGTGCAGTGGTTAGAGCACCAGCCCTGGAGTAGAAGGAACTGAGTTCAAATCCTGCCTCAAATACTTAACTCTTTCTAGCTGTGTGACCTTGGGCAAGTCACTTAACTCCAATTGCCTCAGGAAAAATAAATAATAATAAATAATTAACATTATTGTTTACATAAAACTTGCTGATAGTCACACTTGGAGTTATCAGCGGAGGGAGAAGGGGAACACCCATGGAACCAGGGACAATAGAAGTAGACAAGAGATATCACAACCCCCCCAGGGTACTTCTAGAAACCCTTCTTCTGGGGCAGTGAGGACAGTAACAATTGCTCTTGTTACATAAACATAAATTTGTGTATTTATGTATGTGTGTCATTTGTGCTCCCCATAGAATATAAACTTCTTGGATGGGGTCCATTTCTTATTTGTCCCCAGTACCTAGCACAGTGCCTGGCATATAAATGCCTGATAAATGCTTTCTGGGATTAGACAGAGCCTTATAAGTTTTTATCATTGTCCAGTGGAAATGGCACCAAGGAAATTGTTTCTCTCTTTTGACTTCATCAGGCAGGGAGCAAGCAGGGGAAGGAGGGAGAATTGCAAACATTTCAGACAAATAAGGGGGTAAAAGGAAAAATTAAGGCTGTCCCTTTTTTAACTCAAACAGTTCTATAGAGAGGTCTGCACATCTGTGGCTGAAATGGAGAACTACAAATAGACTGAAAATTAGGGATAAACTGTCCAAAGAGCTTCAGATGCCAAAATGATCTGAATTGCTTGAGTCATTAAGATGTCTAGCTCCAACAGAAAGATGCAGAATGAGCCAGGAAAAAAAGCATTTTTATTTAAAAAAAAAAAAAAAAAAAAAAACTAGTTTTACAATTAGCATTATATTCAACAGCGACTGTTTGCAGTGAAAGGTTAATGAGAAAAGTGCCGAATTATTTCTTAGATTCATTCTATTTAAACTCACTTTACCTGTATCAACATCACTTAATCCTTGACAATATTAAATTCAGATGTTCTGATAAAGAGATTTGGTTTGGTTTGGGATTTTTTTTAAGATGAAGAATAGAAAAATAATTTAATGCATGTCTGTTAACCATGTTTCTTTTATCCCTATCATTGCCAATCATGCAATCAAAATATTTCCATCCATCTGGTGACTACATTCCCTTATTACAAACTCTCTTCTTAAGCAGTCCATAAAACTTAATGGCACAATCTTGAAGCAATACATAGAATTTCCAGAGGTACAAAGCCATGTGGCCCAATACAAAGGCATTTGAGATACAAATACTCTGAGGTTGTGGATTCAAATCATGATTCTGTCATTTATTATTGTCCGTGTAACTCAATTCATTTCAGATCTCTCAAATGAGTCTCTGACAAACAAATGCTAGATTGGAGTCAGTTCACAGTTGAACTATCTAAGAAGTACTTAGAAATGATAGTGTTCTATATTGTTGATTCAAGCAAGGCAAAAGCATTAGATGCTGGACCTAGGGGAAATAGTTGACATTTTGTTGTGAAAATTAATGAGTTGCCAATAGATAAGTAGTCAAAGAATGAACAAAGATTTTTCAATAGAAAAAAAAAATGCAAGCATGTGTTAAAATGCTCCAAATCCCTAATAATTAGAAAAATGTACATTAAGACAACTCTGACCAATCAAATCAGCAAAGATATAAATATATGTGTATATATATATGTAGTTGAAGGGGCTAGGGGAAGACAAAACATATGAATGGATTTTTATAGAGTTACAAATTGGTTTAACTGTTCTACAAACAATATTGACCTATGCTAAAAAAGTGATTGAATTGTTCATCTCCTTTGACTCAGCAACTCCAGTATTGGCCATTTACCCCAGAGGAGGTAAAGAAAAAAACCCACATTTATAACAAAACATTTAAGCAATATTATTGTGGCAACAAGATCCTGGAAACAAAGTAGGTGCCTATCAATTTGGGAAAGACCAACAAACTGTAACATTTAAATATAATATTATTGTGCCATAAGAAACAATAAATATAAAGAATTTAGTGAAAGCTTGGAAGACTTGGATGAACCTGTACAGAGGAAAGTTAACAAGACCAAGAAATTATCAACAAGAGACCTCAGAACTCAAATCAATCCATCACCTAATTTTGACATCCCAAGAACTCCTTTTATTAGGTATGAAATGAAAAAGATTGTCATTAGTCAGTTAATTTTGCTTAAAAATAACAATAGCTGACCTATACCAATTTTAATTTCCAAAGTGCCTGGTATACATTATTTCATTGTGTCCTGACAATAAGGCTCTCTCATCTCTAGATTTTCATGACACTCCTCTTTCTTTGGTCTCCTTCTACAAGTTTGATCATTTTTTCTTAAGTCTTCTTTGCTGTATTTTCATACAAGTTGGATGGTATGATCATCCTCGTTTTATAGATAAAGAAGACTGAAGCTATTTACTATCCCCTTCTCCAAAGAGTCTGTTCAGACTTTCTTATCCCTCCTTAAACCCCACAATGACACACCTTCCCACCCTCTCAACTGAGCACCTCACCTCATACTTCACTGGAAAAATTGAGATCATTCACAGAGACCTCCCTCTTCTCTATTTGTCCTAATCTCACACCCCTCAGACATCTTTCCCTATTGTTTCCTCCTTCACTTGTATCTCTGATTAAAAAGTGGCCCTTCTGCTTGCTGAGGCAATTTCCCCCACCAACAAGCACCTTTAATTTTATCCCCTCCCATTTTATCCAGAAGACCTCTTCCATTATCGTTCTCCCTTTGTCTATAATTTTCAAACTCTCCCTATCTATTGAGGGCTTGCCATATGCCTAGAAGCACAATATATTTTCCTAATCCTTAAAAAAACAAATCCTATCATGACCTGACCATCCCCATTAAGCTGTCATCCTCCTCTCCTCCCCTTCCCAGACAAACTCCTTAAGATGGACATCACTTCCTTTCCTCTTTTCCATATCATCTGTAATCTGGCTTCCTACTTCAACAGAAACCTCCCTCTCTAAAGTTACCAGTGATCTAATTTCCAAACGTAATGGTCTTTTCTCAACCCTCACCCTTCTTTACCCCTTTACAACCCATGATCTTGTTGATGCTTCTCTTCTCCTCTGGTTCTGATCTGATCATTCCTTCTTAGTCTGCTTTGGGGGATCTCCAAACAAGTTTCACCTTCTAACTATGGTTCTTTCTTTGACCATCTTCTCCTTTCCTTCTGTGGATGTCACTTGGCACTCTCATTTCCCATGGGTTCACTTATCAGCTCTATCCAGCCCTGTTTTCCCTTCTCAGTGACAATCATACATCATTACCTATTTTGGGGGGCATCTTGAACTAGCTGTCCTAAATGCACCCAAACTTAGCATATCCAAACCCTGCCTCTCTATCCAACTTTCCTATTTGTAGGAGCCATCCTCCCAATCTCCAAGAGTCATAATCTGGAGTCATCCTTGACTCCTCATGAATATCCAATCTGATGTTAAATCTTTTCCTTTCTACCTTCATAACAGCTCTCCTACTTCTCCCCTTCTTTCCACTCATACAGCCACCACCATAATACAGGCACTCAATGACCTTGCAATTGGTCTCCTTGCTCGAGATCTCTCTCATCTTCAACTCAGTTACCATAGAGATTTTCTAAAACTCAGGTCTCATCATGTCACCTCAGTTAACTCCTGTGGCTCCCTGTTACCTCCAGGATCAAATATAAATGCCTTTATCTGGATTGACAGTCTTACTTCTTTTTACCTTCCTGAATTTTTACACACTTTGCTCCCCTCCACAGGCTATAATCCAGCTATAGTGATCACCTATACTGGCAGGGACTTTCTTTGCTTTTGTAGTTAGGGGATACCCTGTGCTCAGCAGAGTACTTGGCACATAATAAGCATTTAGTATTTTTTTTAGTTCATTCATTCAATGATTCATTCTAATCCATTCTTTTTTTTTAATCTACCACTAGGAACTGATACAACCAGAGGAACAACTAAGTAAGTTTTCTTTCCCAGTTTAAGAAATTGATTTCAAGTCAAAATTACAGAAGCTGCTTCTGAATATTAATCAGTAGATAAGGCTTCCAGCATCTTCAATCAAAGCCTTCTTGAAAAGACTACCTTTAGAGTTCATCTGTAAAATGAGCTAGAGAAAGAAATGGCAAAACACTCCAGTGTCTCTGCCAAGAAAACCCAAATGGGGTACAAAGAATTGGGCACGACTGAAACAACTGAACTGTTGTTTATAACTTATAATGAACACTGAATATTTTTCATTTAAATCCTAAGAGACTTCAACAAGTGCTACTAGTTTTTGGTCAACCCTTTCAGAGGGATATTTGAATATGGAGCTCCTCCGAACCCCAAGATTGATCACCATTCTCTGTTTCCCCCGCAAAAGTTTTTAATAACTTTCAAATCAATTCTCTTTATTTCTATTCAAAAATTGTCTTTATTTAAGCTATTCTTTGATTTTCTTTTTACTGCCCCAGATTATTCTCTTCAAGAAAAAAAGCACATTACAGAGAAATGCAAATTAAGACAACTCCGAGGTACCACTACACACCTGTCAGATTAGCTAAAATGACAGGAAAGGATAATGACAGGTGTTGGAGGGGATGTGGGAAGGCTGGGACACTGATACATTGTTGGTGGAACTGTGAATGGATCCAACCATTCTGGAGAGCAATCTGGAACTATGCTCAAAAAGTTATCAAACTGTGCATACCCTTTGACCCAGCAGTGTTTCTATTGGGCTTATATCCCAAAGAGATCTTAGAGGAGGGAAAGGGACCCACCCACATGTGCAAGAATGCTTGTGGCAGCCCTTTCTGTAGTGGCTAGAAACTGGAAACTGAATGGATGCCCATCAATTGGAGAGTGGCTGAATAAATTATGGTATATGAATGTTATGGAATATTATTGCTCTGTGAGAAACGACCAGCGGGATGATTTCAGAAAGGCCTGGAGAGACTTGCATGAACTGATGCTGAGTGAAGTGAGCAGAACCAGGAGATCATTTTTCATGGCAACAACAATGCTATATGATGATGAATTCTGATGGACATGGCTCTCTTCAACAATGAAATGCTTCAAACCAGTTCCAATTGTTCAGTGAAGAAAGCTATATACACCCAGAGAGAGGGATGTGAAATGTGGACCACAACATATCATTTTCATGCTCTCTATTGATGTTTGCTTGTTTTGTATTTCCTTTATCTGATTATTCTTTCTTGTAGATACAATTTCTCCTGCACAAAAATGATGTGTGGAAATAAGTATACATATATTCGATTTCCTAAGTATTTTAACATAATTAACATGTAGTGGATATCCTGCCATCTAGGGGAGGGGTGGGGAGTAGGGGGGGAAAATTTGTAACAGAAAGCTTTGTAAGGGTTAATGTTGAAGAATTACCCATACATATACATGTTTTGCAAATAAAAAGTATTAATAAAAAAAAGAAAAAAAGCATATTAACATTTCTGAATTCCATATTAGAAAGTTTCCAGATTAACTTCACCATCTGGCCATCTCCTTATTTTCCTGTTAAATTAAGTCAGTTATATTTCATTCTTTCCAGCAGAGAGAGCTATAGAGAAGCCCTTCCTAACAGCAGAAGTGACAGGACCAAATCTAATCCCCAGTATGGAATTCCAGGGGAAGAATTTCCTTCAGTAATGCAAGCTAGCATCTGCTTTGCAAGTTATGGCCCAGGAGAATAGCATTAGAAGCATTCTATTTAAAAGTTGAAACGAGTCCTTTTTGAACTTCCTCCATATTTTTCCTTGTAAATTCAGATCTTCAAAATACATTTCCTCCCAATTTTCTCAAAGGAATAATTTACGTTAATCCATTATGGAAATTAATGTCTATGGCTTGGTACAAAATTCACATTAAGTCACTAGAGCTGATATGCTAATACTCCAATGGCTCTGTGATCTCATTATTGTGGATATTGCCTGTAAGGATATGAAAACCCATCGAAGCCTTTCTGTCCTATGTCACTCTTGTACGCATCCCTCCTGTAAAAGTGACACAGGGCACAGCATGCTAAAGACTTTCCTCTCATTCTCTCAACTTTGCCCAGATACCAGTGGAGAAGATGGGTCACCGCCAGGTATTACTCATCTTTACGTGAGAAAGACCATCTTTCTTTCCAGGCTTTCCTTGCTCTTTTTTTTTTTTTTTTTTTTGCTGAGGCAGTTGAGGTTAAGTGACTTGCCCAGGGTCACACAGCTAGGGAATGTTAAGTGTCTGAGACCAAATTTGAACTCAGGTCCTCCTGACTTCAGGGCTGGTGCTCTATTCACTGTGCCACCTAGCTGCCCCCTTTCCTTGCTCTTGAAACATCCTTTGCCCCACTTTCCCCCAATATTTCCTTATTTATAGGGTGCTATAGCCACTTCGGACCTACCACAGACCTCTCCATTGCCCTTTAGCAGTTCCTCCACTTCAGTTCTTTGACATGGTATTATTCCAGATTTCACATTATCAGCTGGTACCACATATAAATCAATGTTGCACACCTTGCTTGGCCAAAGGTACAACATGTTGAACAGTCAGCACTATTCTCCAGAAAACAGCCCAAGCTCAGGATTTTTATGTTCTTTTGAATATCAGAATAATACAAGGATACATGCAATAAAAATTTGGCCTAACAACTAATAAAGGCTGTTCAGGTTTTTACTAGCCAAACAAATTTCCTTCAGTCCTTTCCATATTTGTCCATGTCATTAAAATGATGCTGTAATAGAAGAATATGCTGAATTCAGCTCAAACCAAGAGAGATTTTTTGTATTCTGCAAGAAAATTAAAAAGAGTAAATTCTCTAATTATTCAGTGTTTACTAAGGCAAATAAAATGAACATAATATTGACCAGCTGAATTGAATATCAGAAAGGCTGCTTCATTTAAACCAAAATTTTAGCACACTATAATCCTTAGATTGCTTGCATAATAATTCCCTGATGATCCCTCTAAGTATTTTTGTAAGACCCCTTTTTTCCTTCTTTAACTTTATTTCCCATTATTTTTTCAGTTGTCTCAGCCTTTTCTCTCAGCTTTTTTTTCTTACTCGGAATATTTTTTTTTAATTTTTAATCCAATCAATTTGGTCAATCTAAGTTATGTTCATGTTAACTTGCATATGGAATTTCTGTCTCTTGAAGTGAAAATGATAATGTATAATGCATCTGAATTTTCCCCTCTCTTCTCTCCTATCATCTAATTTCTTCAGAATTTGATATCTTCTATTGTTTCATGTTCTTTATATATTATAACATTTTATTGCATATTTATGTTTTATTCATATTTCTTCATGAAAGGAAGAATATCTATTAAAATTACATTTTCAAACACACACAGACATGCACACCCACCAAAGTTAGTAAGAACTGATTGTTACATTTACATTTTGGAAAACAAAAAATGTTACAGCTCAGGACTTGATTTGTCTTGTTGATAGTCTAAGATTTAATAAAGTAATCAAGAAAATGCAAATAATGAAGTTTAAGCTGAAAACTGCATCCTGCATACTTTTTTTCTGGATAGCCAATTGTTAAAACACTTACAGCTTATGCCTGTACTACTGATAATGAGCCCCAGAGACTTTCACACCAGATTAATGGCCCTAGGGTCAATGGTTTCTTATTGCCGTTTCTATTTAAAGGATTTCTTCCCAGTAGTAAAATCTCTTTTCAACTTTACTGAACTTTTGATCCATGGGTCCTGATCTAATGTCAACAGACATGGTTAATAGCCATTTTTTTTTTTGCCTTACTGACATTTTTTTTAAAAATCCCAGCCAAGAAGCCAGAGGTCTGTTATTACATCTACCATAGTTGATTCATTTATTTATTCATCCATTCATTCAACAAGCAATTACAAAGTACCTATATATAGCTGATAGGAAGGCTAGATATAGGGTCTAAAAGATGGTCTTGGGTGTTGATGGTCTGAGTTCAAGACCAACCATACATACTAACTGCATGACTGTGGGTAAATTAAATAAATATATTGTGTATACATACATGTATATGTGTGCATATGTACAAATATGTATTTTATCTTGTACGTGCATAGATGTCTACAAGTTGTTTCACTGATTGGAATATGAAGCCTTTGAGGACAGGTACTTTCCCCTCCCCTTTATTTTATATTGTTAGCACTTAGTACAATAAATAGCATACAATAAGTGCTTAATTAAAGCTCAACTTAATTGTCTCTTTGTATCTCAGTGCTTAACACAGTTCTTGGCACACAGTAGGTGATTACTAAATGTTTCTTGACTGACTGACCAGAGTACAAGAAGCAGTATGTTATGGTTTGGAACCAATTTAGGACTTTACTTTTACACTAATGCTGTATAAAAGCAGGCGTCATCTGTGCCAGTCAGGTAAATATCCAATAGCAGTAATGCAGGCCAAGCAATTAAGACCTGTTCAAACAGCTGCTGAAGAATTCTTAGCCAGGAAACCATTTCTTTCTTTCATCTCTTAGCAATCTTTTTCAAAATACAGATTGGAGTCTTTCAACTGAAGAAAAATGGGAGTCCATTACTGATAAGTTCAAGCCCACTCTATTGAAGCTCCTGTTGTTTCTCTGTGATTCCAGATAAGTATGAACTGCTATAGACAAAGACCATAAACCACAGGGGTTAATTTAGACACAAAGAATAAAAGGGGACCCCCCCACCCAATTTCTGCAATCAATGGACCTCCATAACTCATTACCTGGAGCTTTCCAGCTTCCAAGTCACTGTGGCCACTATTCCTTCCAAAAAATGCTCATCTCCATTATTAGGCTTTGCAAAAGACTTTCTGCAAATAGCTATCAGTGGGGAAGGATGTTTTCCTTCTGTTCTCAGAGAGGCAGTAAGTGATAGGTGCAGAATGAGGCACATATTGCACATGTGTTAATTTGTTTCACCTACACTTTTTTTGTTAGAAGGGAGGATTCAATGGGAATAATGGCACAGAGAAATAAAGGGCAGGATCATCTGGAAGATTTATCATTGGAAAAATTTTTAAATTTTAAATTAAAATAAATAGATATCCCAATACTGATATAAACATTTTGTGACCAAAGTTTGCTTTTACTTTTGTTCATCATATTAGGAAAAGTCTTTGCCGGTTTTCCCACACACATTGCTGTGTAAAAGTCCAACTTGTGTAACAGGGTAGTTTAACTTTCAAAGTATTTATTTATTTGAAGAGTTGAGGGAGGGAAAAAGAGGGGAGAAGGGGCTACACCTGTGATTATTGTTCTTCCTTCTCAAAGACAAATGACATCACAGAGATAATACCTTGACTTTCAAGCAATTTAATTAAATTTTAATTTAGATTTAAATGGCTCAGAATCATCAGCCTCACTGTCTCCTCCAGAGACATCAGAGTTTAGCATCAAGACAAAGTCAAAATAACTGGTGATGATCCCACCTGTGATTACACTGATATAGAAAACACCTAGTGAATAAACTCCTCCACCAAAAAGGAATCTTTCCATGGTTTTAGAGGATTGAGGAGCATCCAGAGAAGTAAATTTGCCCAAATAACTAATTTGTGTCAGAGCTGTAATTTGAAGCCAGGTCTTCTTGGCTCTGAGCTCCACTCTTCATCCGCTAAACCATACTGATTCTCAGAAGGAACATTATTTTGCAAGGTAACTCCAAGCCCCAAAATATATTTCTCCCAGTGGTCTACCATGATACCCCAAATTCCACCATTAGGGATTCATTCCTTTGGTCAGGAAAGTTTTTCATTCTTCAAGTGTAGCTTATTAAAATGTAAATGCTCCAAGGTGAGGTAGTAGTAACTAAGCATAAAATCATATGAAAATGGGATATCAAATCTGAGGCTGTGTATAAGGAGTTGAAAGGAGGCAAGGAATAAAAACAATTCTGTTACCTCACAAGTTCAGGGAAGTGACCCTGGTCAGTAGCAGTCACAAGGTTTCCCCCATACACATGCACAAAGTGTTTTTATTTTTTTAAGTTCTCATGTTTGAAATGAGTTTTGTGATTTTTTTTAAATCATGAAATCAATTTTAGCTGCTTTTTAAAAAAATATGCTCTACAATATGTGGGAGGTGATGGATGAGTAACAGTGAATATATTATACTTTTTTGGTGGTTGGTATTATCAAACTATATTTTTTCCTCTTTTTTATTTTTTGTTATGAGTGTGTTCTATGGGGAGAAAAAATAAGGCATTTATTGAGAAATATGGGTGGTATAAAGATTAAATGTATCAATAAAAATTTATCTTAAATAAAGGCATGTTGTAAATTTTATAAGTACCCATATAAATGGAATAACTATGAGTTTCATACATATAATCTTTGCTGTTAAATTTTTTATGATTTTTTTTAGGAGAGGGCTCTTAAAAGAGTTGAACAATACTTAAAACCCTGCTAATGGCCATTCTTCTCAATTGTAGCTGCCTAAAGAACATTGGCAGTTCTCCCATCCCTCTTCTCTTTTGGTTTAATGCCATTCAGTGGGGAATCAAGTGCCATGCTGCTTCTACTAAAGAAGGCAATACCAGATGGGGGACTGGGCTGTGAATAGGAAACCTGGCTCTTCTAGGTCAAGTCACGGTGGATTGTTCTGCTTGTCAGTCTCTCATAATTCAAAATGGAGATCTCCCACAATCCCAAGAAAGGAGATGGTCCCTATTGTCAGAGATGATGCACACATGCCTTATACGGGAGATAATTGCTCAGATGGTAGTAGGGAGAACAAAGCTTCCACTGACCTTGTGATACAGGTTCTTCAGAGTCAAATCTCTTTGGTGACTCCTCCTAACCAAAAACTCCAGGAAGCTCCCACCAGTCTGGCAGGCCAGACCTCAGGAAAATACTAAAACAACCAGGAAAATACTGCAACAGACCCAAAAAGAAAGCCACTGATGCTTGCGGCTGCATCCCCCAATGGCAGCAAGGCTCTATTTCTCTCTTTCTTTTCCCTAAGCTCTTCAGTGTGGAAAGAAATGGTTGTAAATATGAGCAAGGAAAAAGAAGCCCAACTTCTCCCTGCTTATATTTCCTGGCTGGTGATAGAAATGCATGTAAAAGGGAGTGCTTCCTTTGTTTCCTCACTCCAATTTCATTCCCTTCTCTGTTGTATGATTCAGTGATGTAGCTATTTCAATTAGCACAAAACCAAAGACTTAAAGACTGAAAGAAATTGGGCAAGCAACAAATTTGTAAAAAAAAATTGAAAATAGAGGCTGCAATATTAGTACTGTACTTCATATTATTTGAAAATACTAATGCAATAGCAAATACTTTAAGCAAATCTTAGCAGTCATGGCCTGGGTTTTCTCATCTATAAAATAAAAATAATTAGAATCTCTGAGGTCCCTCCTAGTACTAAATAAACCCTTTATCACATTTATGACACTGATTGATATATTGAGACCACCATTTTTTGCAGTGATCAGAATGCTAAACAAAGTCCAGCCATTTTGTTACTAAAAGGCAGGTAAATGGGGAAAAGGAGCAGAGACCAATGAGCTTGACCTAAACTTTCTGTTCTTGAAGGTGGGTTTATTTGCAAGCCAATCAGGAAATATTATGGTTGCTGAAAAGAACCTCATGATCCTAAAACCACACAACTTCTGTTCCAGATCAAGAAAATCTGAGTCCCTAAAATGGTATTGGAAGAGATAGGCTAACCATTAAGGGTTTAAGAGGAGTTAAAATGATTTAATCATTTAATCATTAAATTTTTAATTTAAAATAATTTAAGTCAAATAGTGAGCCAGAAATAGGAATTTTAAACTTATATTTAATTAAAAAAAAAGTCAAAGAATAAACAATCATCCCAGGACTTCTATTAGTTTTTGCTAGTTACCTGGCTGAGTTTTGCACTAAAATTACTTTAGTTCATCTTTACCAGAGAGAGGTTTACATCCCAGAAGATGGAAATGGAGAGTAACAGATGACCAGCTGAAAAGCAGCAGATGGTAGCAGAGAGCAGCTCAATGAACTTAAAACCAGCAGACAGTAGAGACAATAAATCCAAAAAGAGATGATATAACAAAGAGCAGGAAAAAAAAAAAGATGTCCAACAGAAAACAATATGATAATACCACCAGAGTTGATCAGTAGGACTGCTGTCAGACATGTGAATTGCCCCAGACATCCATGAGTCTAGCATGTTTGCTAATATTCCCTGTCCCCACATAATATTTTCTAAATACACATTCATCTGTATTCCCTATATGTGTGCCCTGCTCCACTAATGGTATGAAAATCTGTAGGAGAATATCATCCTGTGTATAAGGAAATCACTTTCTTGTCACTTTCCTTGCTTTGCTATTTAATTAAATATCTTCCTTCCTAATATGTCCTTTCATTGTTCTGCTATTTAATTAAATATCTTCCTTCCTGACATGTCCTTTCATTGTTTTGCTATGTAATTAAATGTCTTTTCCTTCTACCTAATGTCCTTTCTGGTTGACTTAATAAAATAAACCCACAAGTGGGATTTCAAGAACCATGTTTTTTGGATACTTGCTAGATGGTCTGGGCTTACAACATTCCCTGAATCTGTGGTGACATTTAAGATTTATTGTGAAGAGGAGGACCCTAGCTACTCCATACAGGAGTAAGTTTGGATGTGGGCTCTATTTGGCTCCAGAGAACAGAAGAAAAGCAGCAGGGAAATATCAATATGAGGAAAAAGTCACTACAGGCAGAACCAAAAGCAGAACCAACTGCTTTGGAAAGCAGTGATTTCTCATTACTAGAAGTCTTACAGAGTAAGTTAGATTGACACTTGTCAGAGATGTTGAGTTGGGGCAGGAGGGAATGGATGGGTTGTTCCCCAAATGAAATGGGAAATTAGAAAGAGAGGCTAAAGAGGAATAGGAAGAGTTGTGTTTCAGACAAGTAGAGTTTGAGATGATGGTGGAACACCATCAGACTGGAGCCAAATTGTGGAAAACATTGGAAGCCCATTTAAACAGTTTATACTTAAACCTATAGACAATGGGGAATCATGAGAAGGTTTTGAACAGAAGAGTTACATAATGAAGATTAAGAAGATTATTCTAACAACAGTGAACAAAATGGATTAGGAAAGGGAAAGAGTAAAATTAAGAGTCTGCAATGATCCAGGCAAGAGGTGACAAGTTCCTAGGATAGGAATGAAGAGACATTTATTAAGAAAGAAAAACTAACAGAAATTGGGGGAGACAAGAGAGGAAGAGAATCAAAAATGACTCCAAGATTTTGAGCCAAGAGAATGATAATTAGATTGATAGAAAAATAGAAGTAAAGATATTAGCCAATTTGGAGGAATAAGATGATTGTTTCATTTTTAGACATACTGGTACTGGATAATAGTTTAAATTGACACATGTTATTTTTGCAAACTTTTAAGTGCTTTTGAATCTATTATATCATTTTAAAATTAAGGTTGTTAGAAATATTTTGAATATTTGAGATGGTTTAATAAATTATTTATATTCCAGGTGGCCTTCATTTGGAAATAGCTAAATAACTTATTAAGTGAACACTGAGGTACTTTAGAAACAGGAACACACAAAATGTGGAAGGAAATATTAGGGCTATGAGTCAAAAAATTTACATTTATGTTATGAATATAACCTAAATAGATTTAAAAGAAAAAAAAAGCTTTCCTCTCTGATCACTGACATACATCAAATGAATGTGTTTAGCACAACAAACACTAGAGTTATTTCTGAGTCAAAATTTGTCAGTACTAAAGGCATCACTGCTGTCAGTCTTGACACCCTGTCAATTTTTCTAATAAATGATTCAGTATTCTTCACTTGCTGCTGCTACATTGCCACCCACCCATTCCTTAACCCTTTATCACCTGGCTTCTGACTCTACTGAAACTAGAAGTTACCTCCAGAGATTACTAATGACTTCTCGATTGCAAAATCTCAAGTGCTAATCAAGCAATTTAAACTTCCTGCACCACTAGCAACTAGGGGCCAGACCTTCCTTACAGTTTCTGTCTTCCCTTCATGGCCTCCATGACACTGCCTTCTCCTATTTTTCCTTATGCCTATTTAAACATTTTTTCTTATTTGGCTTAAGTTGTTTATCATTTTTCTTTTATTCTCTAAGAATGAGTTTGAGTATCCATCAAAGCTAGGAACTTGGCCCTCTCTTCTTTGATATTTTAATGGTCTTACCCACTCCCGTGGCTTCGGTTATCAATTATAGGAAAATGATTCACAAATCTCATATATACATAAATATGTGACATGCAAGTACATACGTGCACATATGTGTATACAGACACATAAAAATATATGCGCATATTTTCTATATACACATGTATGTGCGCATATGTGTAGGCAATATATATCAGTGAACATGCATGTATTTAAATTGCCTGATTAGCACTTAAGATTTTGCAATTGAGAAGTCATTAGTAATCTCTGGAGGTAACCTCTAGTTTCAGTAGAGTCAGAAGCCAGGTGATAAAGGGTTAAGGAATGGGTGGGTGGCAATGTAGCAGTAGCAAGTGAAGAATACTGAATCATTTATACATGTACCTGTATACATTTACACATATACATATGTGCTATGTACATATGCATACATTTATATGTGTGTGTAAGTATGGGGTATATACATATATACACAGATTTATCTACATATGTAGATA
>JAJPUD010000002.1:175378-207025 GCA_023553655.1 Myrmecobius fasciatus
AAAGAAAGAAAGAAAGAAAGAAAGAAAGAAAGAAAGAAAGAAAGAAAGAAAAAAAGGGAGGGAGAGAGGAAGAGAGGGAGGGAGGAAGTCATTGGGCCCCAAACCCTTCCCTTTTCTGAACCTTCTCAGCTCCCTTACTGTCATCCTCTTCTCCTTCTCTAGGGATCCTTCCCCTGTAAACCAACAAAACTTGTTCTCATGAAAAGTTCTATTGCCATTCTCCAATTGATAACACAAGCTATTCATAGTCATATGAAAAAATGCTCCAAATCACTAAAAATTGTTATTGTTCAGTCACTTCAGTTGTGTCCAATTTTTCCTGACCTACTTAGGGATTCTCCAGCAAAGATGCTGGACTGATTTGCCACTTTCTTCTCTAGGTCATTTTACAAATGAGAAAGCTGAGGTAAACAAGATTAAGTGATTTGCCCAGGATCATACAACTAGTGAGTGACTAAGGCTGGATTTGAACTCAGGAAGATGATTCTTCCTGACTTCAGGACTGGTGTTCTGTGTACTGCACTAACAACCTGCCCACTAATAATCAAAGGAACACAAATTAAAATAATTCCCATCCATCAGATTAGCTATATTAACCAAAAACAAAACAAAACAACAAAAAAAAAATGACAAATACTGGAGGAAAGCAAATCCTTTCATGCATTGTTGATGAAGCTACGAACTTCTCCAAACATTCTAGGAAACAATCTGGACCTATTAAGCTGTGCATAACCTTTGACCATCAATATTGATACTATTCCCTAAAGAGTTAAAGAAACTATATGTGCAAAAATATGCATAGCAGATATTTATTTGTGGTAGCAAAGAATTATAAACTGAGGGAACATTTCATCAATTGGGGAATGGTTGAACAAGTTACAGTACATAAAATGGTTGTAATACTATTGTACTATAAGAAATCATGAAAGGCATGTTTGCTGAAAAACCTTGGGAAATTTTTATGAACTGATGCAAAACCAGGAGAACAATTCATACAATAACAATATTGTCAAACTAATCAGCTTTGAAAGTCTTTGAAAGAAACTTTGATCAACATAATAACAAACCACAATACCAAAGGATTCATGATGAAATATGGCATCCAATCTGATAGATTGCAAATTTAAGCATATCTTTTGTTTCTTTTACTTTCTTTCTTTGGACATGGCCAATGCAGGACTTTGTTCCTCATGATTATGCATATTTTTTATTAGGGAGGAGGCAATCAGGGTTAAAGTGACTTGCCCAGAGGCACACAGCTAATAACTATTGGAAAATTTTGAATTCTGGTTTTCCTGACTTCAGGGCCAAAGGGACTATGCATATTTATAATGGATTTGGGGTTTTTTTGCCTTCTTAATAAGTGAAGAGGAGGAGGATCGAGGAAAAGAATTTGGAACTAAAAATAAAATTGAAATTTTAAAAAAAGAAAGAATGGCACTATCAGATATTTTCACTCATAATGCAAATTCAAGAGAGTAAGTGTATGTAGCTGTGAGAAATTCAAGGCACTGAATCTAAATAAACTACATTTCAGGGTTTTGAAAGGAAAAATAGGTACAACTGCTGACACTGATCTTTGAAAGAATAGCAAAAACAAGAAAAGTACCATAGGATTATTGAAGTTGTTCAGTCATTTTTCAGTCATGCCCAAATTTTCATGACCCCATTTGGGGTTTTCTTGGCCAAAATACTGAAGTGATATGCCATTTCCTTCTGCAGCTCATTTAACAGATGAAGAAACTGAAACAAACAGGGTTACACAGCTAGTAAGGACCAGATTTGAACTCAGAAGATAAATCTTCTTGACTTCAAGCCCAGCTCTCTAATGAACCACCTAGCTACATTAACCACAAGATTCAAGAAGGGTCAGTATCATTCTAATTGAAGTCACATTGACCGAGAGTTTGCATAATGCATTATCTTCTCTTTTATTGAAAATTACATTTTCCCTTCTCCAAACACAAAGCTTGGGCAATACAGGTCCTGTGACCTCTTACTACAAGGTTCCACGTTCTCTGATTCAGACACGTTCATTAGACTAGGAGGAGCTCAATGTCATAGATGCAGTTAGCTGTCAAAGGCAATTGTTACTGGTTTTATGGTACAAAGTCATCACCACTCAGCCTTTACATGAACTTTGTGGAAACTTTAGGCAACTTTCAACATGGCTTTGCCATATGCACATTTAACATAGGTGAACAAAGACATATTTTTTAAAAGTCACTTTGAATTCCATAGCCATATCTTCCATTAAAAGTTCTTACCTAGTCAATGATTAGCAGTCTTGAGAATAGTATGTTAGTATTGACAGTAACCCCATGAGAAGAGTTCCTCAGTTCAGGATTCAGATTTATGGTGTTAGATGACCAGAGGGAGATTTCTTGTACCTTGTAATTATATCTATTTTGTCTGAAAATGTAGTTTCTTTGGGTCCAGTGCCTTGAATTTCTCACAGCTAGGTACTTTTACTCTCTTGAATTTACACTACAGGTGTAAATATCTAATAGTGCCTTTCTTTCTTTTTTTTAAATAATAAGCATAATATACTTATCATCTGATTACCAGCAGCAGGATCATTCCACAGTTGGAAAAAAGAAAACTATGTCCAACCAAACAAAGGATAGAGGCAATTACAAAAAAAAAACCTATTTTTTGTTCTGTGTTTTTTTTCACATTGTGACTGATATGAAAATGTGTTTAAAATAGTTGTACATATGTAATTTATATCAAATTGCTTCTCAAGGGTGTAGGAGAGGAAAGAGAAGTAGGATTTGGAACTCAAAATTTACAAATAATGTAGGAGAAAATAAAATATTAAATTAAAAAAGACCAACTAGATGATTTTGGTTATATTATTTTGAAAACTTTCCCACAAAATAAATTAACATATTTAGAATAAGAGAAACCAGGTAGGTCTCAGTACCCGAGTACCAGGGCTGGAGAAGAGAAGACTCATCTTCCTGAATTCAAATCTGGCCTCAAATACTTGCTAGCTGTTTGCTTCCTTATCCTCATCTATAAAATGAGCTAGAAAAGGAAAAAGCAAACCACTCCATTATCATTGTCAAGAAAATCCCAAAAGGGGTCACAAGGAGTCAGACACAACTAAAAATGACTGAACTACAGCAACAAGCCAACAAATTTTAAAAAAAGAAAGTCTTTATATCAAATTTCTAGAAGAAGGTTATCAAAGGATATGAACAGCTTTTAAATGAAAAATTGCAAACTATTAACAACCATGTGAAAGAAAGCTCCAAGTCTATGCAATTAATAATAAGAGAGGCAAATCAAAACAATCCCTCTATGTCAATACAACTAAGTCTACATGTTGTTTTAGTTACCCATGGCTTCAAGGTCACTCTCCCTTCTTTTTCAAATTCAGAATATGATTCATATGACTCCTTTTCTACTCCAACCCTGCACTCATTACTTCAATACATAAGTTAATTGATTGAAATCAATTTTCCACTAATTCTACACTCTATTTTAGTTCTCCACAACTTTCAGACGAGCCATCATCCCAACTAGGGGCCGCCTTCTATAAGAATCCTTCCCTAATTCCCAAATTTTTGTATACTTAATTTCCTTCTTCAATATACCTTGAATTTGCTTGTCTGTGTTTATGTATTGAGGCAGTTAGTTGATGGAAGCACTGGGTCTGGCGTCAAGAAGAACTGAGTTCAAATTTGACTTCAAATACTAGCTATATGATCCTGGTCAAGTTACTTAACTGCTGTGTGCCTCAGTTTCCTCATCTGTAAAATAAAAATAATAATAGCATCTATCAGGGCAGCTAGTTGGTATAGTGGATAGAGCACCAGCCCTGAAGTCAGGAGAACCTGAATTCAAATCTGACCTCAGAAACTTAATACTTCCCGGCTATGTGACCCTGGGCAAGTCACTTAACCCCAATTGCCTCAGCAAAAAAAAAAAAAAAAAAAAAATAGCATTCCCTCCCAGGGTTGTTGTGAGGATAAAAAAAAAAATCATATTTATAAAGCACTAGAATGTTGCCTTTCACCTAGTAAATGCTATATAAATTAGGTATTACTATTATTTGTTATTATATTCTTCCTCCTCACCTTCTACCCCCAGTAGAATGAAAGCTTCTTGAGAATAAGAATTAATGTGGTTTTTTGTTTTTATACCTCTCAACAACAAGAACAATGCTTTACATGTGGTATGTGCTTCATAAATGTAAAAGCCTTCCTTACAGCCTAAAGCAGAATAATCTTCAGGAAACAGAATACATTTTAAAATTTTCTTTCCTGCTTCTCTCTCAATATTCACCTACTCTTACTTATTAGTTTACTACAATATACTTCCCACTTACAACCAGATAATGAAATGTTGTAAATGAAATGTTTTATATTTAGATTATAGGTTATTTAACATACTTCATAATGAAAGCAAGATGATAGCTGAAGCTTGGTTGATATATAGGTTAGTGAGTCAACACTTTTCTAGTTCACTCAGAGCCATGCAAATCTTTCAGATGATTCATGTTTAATTCACATTTAATTTAATTTAGCTGTGTAACCCCTTTTGCTCTAAACATATATGCTATGCTGTGATGAAATCTTTATGTCATAGTCAAAAGGCAATGTCTAGAGCAGGGATTCTTAGGAATCCTGTTTGTGCTGTGGGTTCCTTTGGCAGCCTGGTGAAACCTATGAACTCCTCAGAATAATGTTTTTAAATAAATAAAATATATAGTATTACCAAAAAAATTACCAAAACTTAGCTTCCATTTTTATTGAAATTGTGTTGTAATTTTTTTCCCATCCAAATTCACAGGTGACCTGAAATCTTTACATGAATTCCAGGTAAAGGACCCCTGCTCTGAATGGAGCTGTCACTTATGCTCTTTCCCATTTCTGCATAGGGTTGCAAGAGAATAAAGAGAGAGTAGAAAGAACTAGGTCTGGATTTTCTACTGAAGGAGAGATAAAATGCAACAAGGATTTAGTAAAGCAGATAATCCCCAACCACTTAACAGTGGAAACCATTGTATTTGCATAAGGGACACCAGTAGCTTTGTTCGAAAGGTGACCTCAACTCTGCTATCTTAGATCAAACAGACTTCTTCAACAATTGCAGAAGTATTTAATTATATCCTCTTCTTTCCTATCATTCAACAAGCTCTCCTTTCTCCCAACTCTCAGAATCTTGCCTGAAAAAAAAAAAAATGAGAAAAAAATGAGTTCATTTGCCATGAACTTCCTCTTCTCCGAGTTCCTCCTTTCCCACTATTCAGCTACCTTCTGCCAGCCTCTCCTCCTTTACCCCTGTCTCACATGATGAAGTGACCTTACTCCTCACCAAGGTCGATCCCTCCATTTGTTTGAGTGATCCCAGTTCATTTGCTCTCCTTCAACAGATTGCCACCTAGGTCACCTCACTTTCACTTATTTTCAAACTCTCCATTTACGATTCATTTCCTATTGCCTATTCATGTCCAGATCCTGAAAAAATCCACACTTGCCTTTTTCATCCCTCCTCTCATCTCCTCTACCCTTTGTAGCTAAACTCCTTTAAAGAGCCATCTATAATGGGTGGTTCTACTTTCCCACCTTTCACTCTCTTCTTAACCCTTTACAATCCGACTTCTGATCTTATTCCACCAAAACCGTTCTTCTCCAAAATTACTAATGATCTCTTAGTTAATCTCCTCATTTTGCCCCAATCTCTCTGCTAATCTCTAATCTTACATCTCCAACTGCCTTTCAGACATCTCAAACTGGATGTCTTAAAACTCAGTCCGTACAAAAGAGAATTCATTACTCAATCTCCGACTTTCCCTATTCCTGTCCAGGGCAACACCATCCTCCCAGTCCCTCAAGCTCAAAACCTAGAGGTCATCCTGGACTCCTCACTATCCCTCATCCCCCATATCCACCTGTTGATAAGGTCTGCTAACCAATTTTTCCTTTGCAACATTTCTTGAATATGCTTCCTCTTCTCCTCATACTGCACCATTCTAGTGCTAGTGCAAGTTCTCATCAGCTCACACCTGGATTATTACAATAGCCTGCTTGGGGTAAGGTGGGGGTTCTGCCTCAAGTCTCCCCCCCACTCCAAAACCACCAAAGTGATTTTCTTGATCAAGACACACACACACACACACACACACACCTACCTCCAGTGGCTTCCCATTGCCTATAGAACCAAAGCCAAAATGTTTCTTGATATTCAAAGCCTTTCATAAACTAACCCCTTCTACCTTTCCAGTCTCCTTACATCTTACTCCCTATCATGTACTTTTTGATTTAGTAACACTGGTCCCCTGGCTGTTCCTCAGATAAAATTATCTTTCCTGACTATCCCACATCCCAGCAAAAAACTCCCTTCTCTGTTGTGACTATTGCTCTCTCTACCTTCTTTAATTCCAACTATAAGAATCTTTCCCAACCCCTCTTAATTCCAGTGCTTTTCTATTTAGTCATTATATAGTTTGCCTTCTATATTCTTGTTTTCATATTGTCTCCCTCATTAGACTAAAGACAAGAATTATCTTTTGCTTCTTTTTTTTTAATCTCCAGCACTTAGCATAATATCAAGCACAAAGGAGACCCACTAATACATGCTCACTGGTATATTGATTCTGATAACAAATCCTATCAGATGTATGGAAAATATTCTCTGAGAAACCCAGCCTCCTCCTTTTCCCTTGGCTGGTTCATCCTTTCTCTCTCTGTCTACTGTGAAGGATGTTAGAGGGATATGGAAAAATTGGGACACTAATTCAAAGTTAGTGGAACTGTGAACTAATGAAAGTATTTTGGATCTGTAACCCAAAGGGTTATTAAACTGCTTATACCTTTGATCTAGCAATACCACCACTACTAAGTCTATTTGCCAAAATGATTAGGAAGAAAGAAATAGCACCTCTATGTTCTAAAGTATTTGAGCAGCTCTCTTTGTGTTAACCAAGAATTAGAAATTATGAGGATGCCTATCAATTGGAAAATGGCTAAACAAGTTATGGAAAATGATCGTGATAGAATACTGTTCTTGATTATTTCATGCAAATCTATCCATGTTTTTCTAAAATCAACAAGCTCATTATAGCACATCAGTATTCTATCATGATCATACAGCTATTCTAAACCTCTAAAAAAAAGTCATAGAATCAGATAGAATGTTAGATCTGGAGGGGATCCAGTAGGTCATCTAGTCTAACCCATTTGGGGGTTAAAGGAACTGAGATTCACAGTGGGAAGAATCTTGAAAATGGTCAGAGAGCTAGAAAGAAGTGGAGTCGAGATTAGAATCCAGGTCTTCTGATCCTCTTTCAATATGTTGTTCATTTCTCTTTTTTTCTGGGCCAGGGAGGTTAAGGAATTTTCCCAAGATAACACAGGTACAGTCAGAGGTGAGATTTGAACTAGAAAGGTGAAGGAGCAAACTCTTCTGCCTCCCTCCTCTGCCTCTAGAGATGGGGCTTTTCACCTTTTTGGAGGGCATGGAAATGTTGGGTAGTCTGGTGAAGCCTAGGGATCCCTTTCTCAGAATATTTTTAAAAAGAGAAAATGCATAGGATTACAAAGGAAGTCAGATCTATTAAAATATAATTATCAAAGTATTAAAAAAATAGTAATTCACAGACTCCTGAAATCTGTTCATGGATCCTTTGGAGGCCTATGAACTCCAGGTAAAGAATTCCTGACTAAGGCTTTGGGCATTTTCTTAAAGGAGATGCAGCCTGAAAAACACAACTTTTAAGGAGTTTTGCAACAATATAGTTACCACTAGAGGGCTCAACAGGGACACTGCATATAAACTAGAGGGTAAGGACCTTCAGTTTTTTAAGATATCTAAACATTATCATTCTTTGCAGATGATATGATGGCATACTTAGAGAATTCTAGAGAATCAACTTAAAAACTAGCTGAAATAATTAGGAACTTTAGCAAAGTCACAGGATACAAAATAATCCCACACAAATCATCAGTATTTCCATATATAACAAAGACCAGAAGCAAGAAATAGAATGAAAAATTCCATTTAAAATAACAATAGGCAGTACAAAATACTTGGGAGTCTTTCTGCCAAGACAAATTCAAGAATTACATGAACACAATTTAAAAAAAAACATTTTTTACACAAAGTCATATCTAAACAATTAAAAATATTAATTGCTTATGGGTAAGTGGAGCCAATATATAATAAAAATGACAACTCCCAAATTAATCTATTTATTCATTTTCATACCAAATTACCAAAAAATTAGTTTACAGAGCTAGAGAAAATAATAAAAAAATTCATCTGGAAGAATGTGAAGGAAGGTATCCTATCTGTACCAAATCTCAAATTGTATTATGAAGCAGTAATTGTCAAAACAGTCTAATACTAGCTAAGAAATAGACTGATGAATCAATTCAAAAAGTTATGTATATATATATATATTCGATTTGTCAAGTATTTTAACATAATTAATATGTAGTGGACTTCCTGCCATCTAGGAGAGGGGTGGGGACTAGGGGGGAAAAATTTGTAACGGAAAACTTTGTAAGGGTCAATGTTGAAGAATTACCGATACATATGTTTTGCAAAGGAAAAGCTTTAATAATAAAAAAAGAAAAAAGGAAAAAAAAAGTTATGTATAAAAGACATTGTAGTAAATGACCATAGTAATTTAAATATTTATTAAATCTTAAATTATTAATTATTTAATAAATTTAATAAAAATTAAATATTAAATATTAAATTATTAAAAATCAAATAAATATTAAATATTTATATCTTTGATAAACCCAAAGATCCAGGTTTGGAGGACAAAAACTCATTATTTGACAAAAAAAAAAGTTCTGGGAAAACTGGAAAATAGTATGGCAGCAGAAACTGAGTATAGAACAACATTTCACAAATCATAAAACAAGATAAAATGAGTATCTGATTTAGACATAAAGAGTGATACTATAAGCAAATTAGGAGAATACAGAATAGTTTGTCTGTCAGATCCATGAATAAGGAAAGAATTTATGACCAAACAAGATATAGAGAACATTATGAAATGTAAAGTGAATAATTTTGATTATATAAAATTTTAATTAAAAAGGTTTTGCACAAGCAAAATCAATGCAATCAAAATTAGAAGGAAAGAAAAAAACTGGGAGGAAATCTCATTTCTCAAATACATAGAAAACTGAGTCAAATTTAAAAGAATACAAATCATTCTCCTAATTGATAAATGACGAAAGGATAAGAATGGACAATTTTATGCATACCCTTTGACCCAGCAGTGTTTCTATTGGGCCTGTATTCCAAAGAGATCTTAAAGGAGGGAAAAGGACTCACATGTGCAAAAATGTTTGTAGCAGCTCTTTTTGTAGTGGTGAGGAACTGGAAACTGAAAGGATGCCCATCAGTTTAATAAGTTGTAGTATATAATTGTAATAGAATAATATTGTTCTGTAAGAAATTTTGAGCAGACTTATTTCAGAAAGGCCTCGAAAGACTTACATGAACTGATGCTGAATGAAATAAGCAGAACCAAGAGAACGTTGTATACAGTATCAACATGATTGTGATAATCAATTGTGATGGACTTGGCTCTTCTCAATAATGATGTGATTCAAGGCAAGGAATTTTTAATAGCTCTTGTTTGTATATCACCTTCATTTCCTAATAAACCCTTCCCCTTCCCTGTCCAGGGAACTATCCCTGATAACAAATAATTAAAAAGATAGAGGGGAGAAAAAAAACAGTTCTGTAAACTGAAGTATCTACAAAGTCTGAGAGTACATGGAATAATTCATGCAGACATCTCTGAAAAGAGAAGAAAAGGAGAAATTTGGAACACAGGGTTTTGCAAAGGTTAAAATTCATTGGGGAAATATATTAATTTTTTTTAAAAAGTAGACAATTTTCAGACAAATTAAAACTATTTTTTTGTTTTTTAAAATTAAAACCGTATAAAATCATATGAAACATGATCTAAATCATTACTAATTAAAGAAATGCACATTAAAATAACTCTAAGGTACTACCTCATACCTATCAGATGGGCTAATAAGGCAAAAAAGGAAAATGATAAATGTGTAAGGGAATGTGAAAAAACTGGGACATTAATCCAACTAATGTTGGTGGTATTGTGAACTGATCCAACCATTCTGGAGAGCAATTTGGAACTATTCAAAGGGCTACAAAGCTGCATTATCCTTTGATCCAGTAATACCACTGCTAGGTCTATATCCCAAAGGCATCCAAGGGGAAGGAGAGAGCAAAAGGACCTACTTGTACAAAAATATTTATAGTAGTTCTTTTTGTGGCCACTAAGAACTGGGATTTAAAGGGAGGCCCATTATTTGGGAAATGGCTGGGCAAGTTGCAGCATAAAATCATAATTGAATATTATCGTGTTATAAGAAATGGCAAGTAGGATGATTTCAGAAAAACCTGGAAAAAGTTACATGAAGTGATACAAAATGACATGAACAGAACCAGGAGAACATTATATATAGAAATATTCTACCATAAAGATCTGTGAATGGCTTAGTTACTTTTAGTAATACAATGATCCAAGACAGTTTCAAGGGCTTCATGATAAAAAACACTCTCCATCTCCAGAGAAAGAACAGATAGCATTCAAATATAGACCAAAGCATACTATTTTTCACTTACTTCCTTCTTTTTTGTTCAAATTTTCTGCACAAAATGACTAATAAGGAAATATTTTACATGATTGCATGCAAATAATCTTTATCAGATTGCTTACCATCTGAGGCAGGGGAAGGCAGGCAGAAAAGGGAAAGAAGGATAGAATTTGGAACTCAAAACTTTTTTTTAAATGAATGTTAAAATTTGTTTTTATGTGTAATTGAGGAAAAATAGAATATGATTTAAAATTTAAAGGGGGTAGGGAGAAGAGAGAGATCTAAGCAGAATACTAGTAAGGGTAGAGGATGTGACCAAACTAATCAGGGAGGTGGGAAGATAGGTTATTTTTTACTGTCTTCTCTATGGCACAACCACATATACTCCAATCTTTTCAAAAGTAACTCAGTTCTCCCTCCACTCATTTCCATAAATGGCCTCTAGTGACTGTGTCCCAAATGCCATCCTTTAAAGTATAACTTAACTACAACATAGGTGCTCAGAGTACTTGTACAGGCAAAATTCCTGTTCCTATCCCTACCCCACACATTTCCTCCATACCACTTTATGGGTTTTACAGACTCTGGAATCCATGCTCCAAGTTATTGCCCAGTGAATTAAAAGCAGTGTCCTACCCCTTTTCAGACAGACTGATTCAGGCCATATGAGTAAACATAAATTGGTTCCAATCTTCATCTCATGTCTCACTATATTATTTTCCTGAAAACTGATCCCCTTTTCAAACTTTTATGTTACTGTTAACATCTACATCATCCTTCTAATCACCTATATTGGAAAACAAGGTGTCACTCTTGATTCCTCACTTTCATTGCACAAATACACTCAAATGTCAAATTTTGTCTGTACCTCTACAGCATCTCTTTACTCTTTACATCACTTTCCATTCAAAAAACACTAGCGGCTCCCTATTGCCTCTAGGATAAAAAGTTATTTCACCTCTGTCTCTTATTTTCTTAATTTCTATTTTGTCTAAAGTTATAATGTATACATTATTGCTACAGTAGTATATGTTTATGATTTATCATTTTTATTATTCATTTATCATTTATAAATGAGTAAATACAAATACATAAATGAGTAAGTATATATAAATAAATAAAATATTGGGCTAAAAATGTTTCACTGGTAGGCATTCACCAACAAAAAAAGTTTGGAGACCACTTCTCAAGGTCTAAAAAAGAACAACATTCAACTTGAAGGTTACCAAGGAGGCAATGGACCTTAGGTCACCAACTTGACCTTTTTTTAATTGAATTTTTAATAGGTCTTTTTTCCTAATAAATCTTTCCCCTTCCCTGCCCAGGGAACTATCCCTGATAACAAAGAATTAAAAAGAAAGAGGGGAGAAAAAACAATTCTGAAAACTGAAATATCTACAGTCTGAGCTTACATGGAATGGTTCATATTCACACCTCTGAAAAAACAAGAGGAAGCTTCATCTCATTTCCTCTTGTGGGAGAAGCCTAGTTAGTATAATTACAATGCATTCACCTTCAGGTTTTGTTCTTTGTTATATATAGTCTTTGTGTATATTGATTTCCTGGTTATTGCTTATTTCACTTTAAAGCATCACATACACATGCTATTCTGAAGACCTCATTCTCATTATTTCTTACCATACAATAATATTCCATTACATTCATTGTTTAGCTATTCCCTAATCAGTGGACACTACCTTTGCATGTAGTTCTTTCTTTCTTTATCTGTCTATTCTTTTCTATTTGTATCCCCAGCACTTATCACAACATATTAATAAATGCTTCATTTTTTTAATTCTTTTCCACCAAAAAAAAGCCGTTGCAGTGTTGCTATGAATATTTTTCACCATTTTAACCTTCATAGGAACAGATGCTAGACCCTGAATTTGGAAAGCCAAATTAAGAGAGAAAAGGAGAGGAGGAGATGGATAAAAAAGGAAAGAGAGGAAGTAGAAGTAGAGAATGGGGAGGAAGAAAGAAAGGAGAAGAGGGAGGAGAATAATGAGGAGGAGGAGAAAGGGAAGAGGGAAGAAGAAGAGAGAAAAGGAGAACAGAGGAAGAAAGGGGAAGAAAGATGAAGAGACAGAGACAGATACTTCAGGGATATCCAATTCAATTCTATAAACACTTATTGTTTTTGACACACTAAGAACAGCAACAAGAACCATCAGAAAAGGAAAGGGCATGTGTTAGGTCATCTGTTTTCTGTATTTTCTGTAGAAGAATAGAAGCCCTAACTACCAGTGGGGAGGACACTAATTGCTGGTTGGAGCTCCTCAAAACTCCAAGGTCTTTTTTTTTATTTTATTTTTTCAAGCAAGGTCTTACATTGGCTCTTGAGCCTGAATACTAAGCAGACCCTTTCTTCCTTGCTCTCTACCACAAGTGTAAAGTATTCATCATTTTAACTTCAGGTTCATGGTTAATTTCCACATGTGGTGTCAAATGCAGAACAACCAAAACAATTCAATATTCTTCATCCCTCTTTGTGAGTCTTAATGGTTCCATTACCTGTGGGAATCTCAAGGCAGTAGATTCTGCCAAGTTTGGCGTTTCCAGAGAGAACAGACCTGGGGAAGATGGTGTGATGAAAAGCAGGGAAGGCAATGAAATAAAGGATTTAAACTAATGTTCCTCTCTTTCCTCCCCCACCCTTCAGAAGACTACCCAGTTTATGGGAATCCCTGCTGGCCCCCAGATCTTCCTGTGCATCTCCAAGGCCTAGAAGAAAATAATACTGCCTTCTCCTTCTACTATTCCTACTAGTGGTTTCAGGATTCTCAGATTCTATTGGATCACGCCTCTTTGGGAGGTAACAGGAGGCACTAGGTGGATCCTAAATCTCAGGTTCCAAGCTCCACACTATTCCTCACTAGCTTCCAATACCTAAAAACATTTAATGCCTCAATGAATCCCTACCAAGGTCTCCCAAAGTGGCCCCCAAATAAGTGTGAATGGATGGATAAAGGACTTTTAGAATCTTTCTATTTCTTAAACAATTCTCTCACAAGTTTTGTGTGAAGACTTGATTTTTCAACTGATAATTAAACTAAGCCAAATTTCAGGGCTTCCTTTAATTAGCCACACTAAGAAAGATTCTCTCAATTGGGAAGGGACTTACAGCAGCAATTGAGACTTGAGACCACGAGGGACCATTTAGTGCATTGAAGAATTACCTTAAAATAAGTGGTGCATTATTGTCCATTAAAAACCAGAGGTTGCAAGGGAATTAGACAGTCTCTCCGCCCTTACTGGTTAGGTCCAAAAAAATTTAGGAGGCAAAATGACATAATAAGAAACATTCTGAACTTGTTTTCAGAAGACACCTAAGTATGAGTCTCACCTTTTGACACCTATTAGCATGAAAAAAATCCATTTATTTCTCTGAGACTCACTTTCCCTGCTTGTAAAAATGGGGGTGGTAATTCTAATACTTGTACTTACTCTGTAATATTTTATATTACATATAACATTATAGAAAGTTATCTTGTCTGTGTCATTTAGAGTATGTCTCTAAGGGGACAGAGACCTTTGTTTTATTAGTAGAATGTAAGCTCCTTGAAGGTAGACTATGTTGATTGTGGTTTTTGTATCCCTTAGGATCTAGTAAAGTTACTGGCATATAGTAGATACTTAATATAAGAAATCATTGAATCATTGATTACCCTGATTCTTCCAGATCATCCTTCTCTCTACACATTGGGGTGTTACTTCATCCAATTCACCTCTCCTCTTTCCAATTGGGATGGGGAAGAGTGAAGAAAGCATGGAGGTCCCTTTTCAATAGCAAACTGTTAGTTGAGATAAAAAGATATTGCCTCATGAAAATTTTAGTCTAGGGCAAGGCTCCCAGTTCTATATCACTTCTTTCCTCAGCAAAGTCAAAAATCATGAAAATACAGATTATTAATATAATTCATAAAGCTCTGAGCCCCCAATAAATTTTTGATTGCCACCCTGGAAAGGAAGGATTCCTGCTAGCTGAACTCTGGGTGGTCAGTTTTCCAAAGGCTTATTTTACCTTTTTAGTTTTATCTCATGCTCTAAAATCCAGCTTCTTAAACTGTGGTTCAAGAACTCATATGGGGTCTCATAACTGAATGTGGGGCTTACAAAATTTTGATTATCAGTGAATGTTTGATTTATAAACCTATATATCTGGAATCATATACAAATTTCTCAGGCAAAAAAGTGGGAAAAGTTTAAGAAGTCCTACTATATAAGCAAAATGTTAAAAAGCAGAGGTAGTAGTAACAAATCACGCCACCCACTGCATGCAGCAATAAAACAAAAGGGAGAAACAGTAGAGTTAAATTCACCATTTTCCAGCCGTTTCTCTCAGGAGACATAGTTCAGTCATTCCCTGGTGGATTCTCCTAATAAGCTGAGAAGCAAGCCAAGGAAAGAAAAGCCTCTAACCACAAGTCTCACAATTATTTTCCTGCAAAGCATCCTCCATCTGTTGCTGCTCACTATTCTGTCTTCTCTAGTTTACTCTCCCCAAGCATATCTCTCTCTTTTCCCAGAGAAATTAAAAAGATGCTCCCATAGCATAAAATCTAGTTCCAATCCTAGGGTTCATTCTTGAACTGAGAAGAACTAAAACACCGAAGTCCTTTAGTGACTTATCCCATCACCCTTAAAAAGCTGTCAATCCATTTCTTGCCTGAATGACTATTACACTAGAGAATTAACTTGTATAGAGTAGGCACTTAATAAATGCTTGTTGACTTAAATTGAATTCTGACTAAACATTCTCTACAGTCACTCAAAAAAAAGTAATCAAGTAGTCTCAGGCTCATTGTGATCAACAGTTTTAATCAGAAACAAAAAAGGTGAAAATACTATGTTGTGATCCACATTCAATTCCCATAGTCCTCTTTCTGGATACATATGGCTCTCTATCAAATCTATTGGAATTGGTCTGAATCACCTCATTGTTGAAAAGAGCCAATTACATCACATATATATGTGTGTGTGTGTGTGTGTGTGTGTGTATACATATATATATGTATATATATATATATATAATATCTTGTTGTTGCTGTGTACAGTGTTCTCTTGGTTCTCTCTCTTATCCCCACCCACAATTTAAAAAATCATATGTATCAAGCTGTGATAGAAAACATAGATCTTTCATCCTAATGAAAATAAAAATCCTCAAAAAATTAAGTTTGAGAGAGAGAATGTTTCAATCTGTATTCAGATATAATCAGTTCTTTCTCTGGGCATGGATAGGATTATTCATAATAAGTCCTTCAGAGTAGTCATGGATGATTGTCTATGGTCATCCCTGAACATTGCTGTTGCTTTGTATACAGTGTATTCCACTTTGTTCAAGCAGGACTTTTCAGGTTTTGTTTTGTTTGTTTTTTTCCTGAGAGCGTCCTGCTCATCATTTCCCAGAGAATAATATTCATCACAAACACATACCATAGTTTATTGAGCCATTCCCCAATTAATGGGCAACCCCTCAATTTCTAATTTTTTTTTTGTCCTGAGAGCTACTGTGAATATTTTTGGTACAGATAGGTCATTTTCCTTTTTTCATTGTTGTTTTTTGATTTTTCCAAATATCTTTTGGTATTTATGCCTAGTAGTGGTATTGTTAGAGCAAATAATATACATGAATTTACAGCCTTTGGGGCACAAATCATATCTTTTGATCATTTATCAATTGAGGCATGGCTCTTATTTTTTACAAATTTAGCTTAGTTCCCTCTATGTTTGAGAAATGAGGTTTTATCAAAGAAATTTGCTTTGAATTTTTTTTTACAATTACTATTGTTAATTGTATTTCTCTCTCTCTCTAATTTATTCTCTCTCTTTCTCCTTTTACCCTGTCCCTCCTCAAAAGTGTTTTGCTACTGACCACTCCCTCCCCCAATATGCTCTCTCTTTGATCACTCTCCTCCCCTTCCCTTATTTTATTCCCCTCCTATTTTTCTGCAGGGTAAGATAGATTGCCATACACCTACTGAATTTGTATGTTATTTCCTATTGGAGCCAATTCTGATAAGAGTAAGGGAACACAAGGTTTTACAAGGGTGAATGATGAAAACTATCTTTGCATGTATTTTGAAAATAAAAGGTATTTTTAAAAAAAGAATCTATTGCCTCAGTAATTGGTTGGGTTTTTTTGTTTTTGTTTTTGAGGCGGTTGGGGTTAAGTGACTTGCCCAGGGTCACACAGCTAGGGAATGTTAAGTGTCTGAGACCACATTTGAACTCAGGTCTTCCTGACTTCAGGGCTGGTGCTCTATCCACTGAGCCATCTAGCTGCCCCTTGCCTCGGTAATTGTTAAGGAACTATCCCTTCTATGGAGCCACAATCTGACTCTCCACAGATTCTTCATCAGAGATGGGAAAGAAAGTTCCTTCTGCTTTATAAGGCAATTTCTTATGAATTTTGACTATTTTTGTTAAAATTTTAGAAAATCTGTGATTTTATGCATATTTCAATGCCTCCATATCTTTAGCAGAGGGGAAGGGGAAAGAAATAAACATTTATATGGTGCCTAAAATGTGTCAGGCACTGTGCTAAGGGCTTTACAAATATCAGCTCATTTGATCCTCACAAACATCCTGCAAAGTAGTTGCTATTATCCCCATTTTATAGCTGTGAAAACTGAGGTAAACAGAGGTTAAATGACTTGTTCATGATCATACAGCTAGTCCACAGTTAGATTTTTAACTCAAGACTTCCTAACTCCGATTTCATGAGTTTCTGCAGCCAGAACCAAATTATCAATAAGCTGGTGATAAGCTTCTCCAAACCTAACTAGAGTGGCTTTTGAAAGACAAATATACCATCCCTGAACCACAGTCAAAGTCTTTCCACCCTGGAAAGACCTGCCAGAGCTTGTGCAGCAATGAACTAGCCTTTAAGAGCCCAGGGTCATCTCCACAACACATTGAAGTTTTCAGTGCAAGGCAATCTGTGACAATATAAATCACTTCCCAGTACCCAATCACTGCAAAGTCAACTAATTAAAAATAACTATTTTGAAGCTACAAAGCTGAAGATCAGATCTTGATGGCCCAATCAAGTAAGAAAACTCCATGAGGCTTGGCCATTTCTTTGTTTGAAATTATAACAGGCATATGCCAGAAAATATCTTTAAATGGCAATTACTTAAAAATACTAATCTGCTGCCTAATTAAGACTTTTATGTCTCCTTTATTTATTAGAACCAATTGTCTTGAAGTAATCTCCTACCACAGAAACCAGTCAGATTTCTAATTTGTTCAAACCCCTAGGATAAGAAAGAGAGCATCTCTCCCAGATTTGAATGGGAAGGCTCAGCCACTGAAGAAACAACTATAAACTGGAATGGAGAACATAGGTGGAGTCTTTACTGATTAAATAAATGGGCTCCTTCCCTTTTTTAGGCATTAAATTCATAATGTAATATTATCAACCAAAATCATTCTGGAAAGGGTCTGCCTTTTAACTTGGAGAGAGTTAGTCTCTCATATGTTTAGGAAAGGAATCCCCTTCCTTATCTATCCTACAAGCTGATAGAATACCAAACCATTAGCCCCAGACTCATCCCATGGAGCATAATGGAGAGTAAAGGAGAAGACTCCTTAGGAAAAAGGAAAAACCTCCTACTAGATCATTAAGTTGGGCAGCAGGGAGCTGGGAAGAAACAAGAAGTTTCATCCCTGGATGGACCAGATGGCGTGAAGAGGATACAAAAAGGCTGAATTTAAATCCAACCTCAAACACTTACTAGCTGTGTAACCCTGCTTGCCTAAAAAAAGAAGAAAAGAAAAAAGAAAGAAAGAAAAGAGTATACAAGAAAACTTCTTCCTATCCCCTAAAAGTCTCTATCAATTTACTACAAAATATTTTCATGCTTAAATGTCAGGTCAGGGTCCCTTTTTCAGAATTTACAAGAGACTGAATAAATATATAAGGGCAATATTCAGGCCTTGTGAACAAACAGTCAAATAATTTGAACAAACCATTTGCCAAAAAGAACACAAATAAAAAATATTTGTAAAATGGAACTTCTAAGTTTAAAAATACAGATTAAAATAGCAGCTAGGTTGTGTAGTAAACAGCATGCTAGAGCCTGGAAGAGATGCATCAAATATTTGGCCCAGTGAGGAACATTCTCGGACTAAGTTATGGAAAACATTTAATAAAATCAATAAAAATGCAATAAAACACATTATTTTCTAAGTTAGTGTGTAGCTACAGGGATCCCTATGTAGGCTATATGACCCATTTCTATTTGGGTTCAACACCACTGGTTTGGAACAATTGTATTAAACATAAAGACATCAATGACTATAAGCAACATACTGACTTAGGATACCACAAATAAACATTACCCATGTTGGGCTATATATTTTTATTTTGTTAAAGATTTCCCAGTTACACATGTGTAAAAATGTTTGTGGCAGCCCTTTTTATAGTGGCTAGAAACTAGAAACTGAGTGGATGCCCATCATTTGGAGAATGGCTGAATAAATTATGGTATATGAATGTTATGGAATATTATTGCTCTGTAAGAAACGACCAGCAGGATTTCAGAGAGGCCTGGAGAGACATGCAGGAACTGATGCTAAGTGAAATCAGCAGAACCAGGAGATCATTATACACGGCAACAACAAGACTATATGATAATCAATTCTGATGGACATGGCTCTCTTCAACAATGAGATGTTTCAGACCAGTTCCAACTGGTCAGTGAAGAAAGCCATCTAAACCCAGAGAGAGGACCGTGGGATCTGAATGTGGACCACAACACAGCATCTCACTCTTTTTGATGTTGTTCATTTGCATCTTGTTTTCTTGCTCATTTTCTTTTCTTTTTGATCTGATTTTTCTTGTGCAGCAAGATAACTATATAAATATGTTTACACATATTGGATTTAACATATATTTTAACATGTATAACATATATTGGATTGCTTGCCATCCAGGGGATGGGGTGGGGGGAAGAAGGGGAAAATCTGAAACATGAGGCTATGTAAGGGTCAATGTTGAAAAATTATCCATGAAAATGTTCTGAAATTAAAAAGCTTAAAAAAAGAGTTAATTAGACATGATAAATGTGGAAATGTGTTTAAAAGAATTGTACATGTTTAATCTACATTGGATTACTTGCTGTCTAGGGAAGGACATGAGGGAGGGAGGGAGAAAAATTTAGAGCACAAGGTTTTGCAAGAGTAAATGTTGAAAACTATTGTTACATGCATTTTGAAAAATAAAAAGCTATTATTTAAAAAAAAAGATTTCCCAATTACATTTTACTCTGGTTCAAGTACTTTGAAATGTACCTCTGGTTTGGAACACTTTAATTCAAATTCTTCTTCAGATATTGACTATGTAACCTCTTTCAGTCTCAGTTTGATCATCTGTAAAATGAGGGTTCAACTTTCTATAAGGTCCCTTCCAGCTCTAAATGTATGATTCTGTGAACCTATAAGATATCAACTAACAACCATTAAATTGGCAAAAAAAAAAATGGGTAAAAAAAGAAGATTCAGTATTGCTTAGTCTGTGAGGCAACAGGAGATTCCTAACAATACACATGTATGGCACATGGATTGGACCATACTCTAGGCACACCAGTACTCATATGTTGCTGATCATTTTGTAAACTGGGTGAAATATTTCCAGAGTGCAATGTACAAATATATAATAAGAATCCTAAAACTGATCACATATTTTGATCCAAAAAGTCACATAATTGAAAATATATCCCCGTGAAGTATTTATTTAAAAAAAAAACTCTATGTAGTCAAAGATGTTTATTCCTGATTTGCAAATAATAAAAGAAACGTGGGAACAAAATAAAGATACAACAGCTGGAAAAGGTGAAAAGGCTGTGATATGCCACTATAATGAAGTACATGACAAATGACAAATATAGAGAATATAAATGTGATATCCCCACTTCACACCTGTCAGATTGGCTAAAATGACCACTTCACACCTGTCAGATTGGCTAAAATGACAGGAAAAGTTAATGATGAATGTTGGAGGGGATGTGGGAGGGCTGGGACACTGATGCATTGTTGGTGGAGCTGTGAACGGATACAGCCATTCTGGAGAACAATTTGGAGCTATGCTCAAAAAGTTATCAAACTGTGCATACCCTTTGACCCAGCATCATTTCTATTGGGCTTATATCCCAAAGAAATCATAAAGGAAGGAAAAGGCCCCACATGTGCAAGAATGTTTGTGGCAGCCCTTTTTGTAGTGACTAGAAACTGGAAATTGAATAGATGCCCTTCAATTGGAGAATGGCTGAATAAATTATGGTATATGAATATTATGGAATATTATTGTTCTGTAAGAAATGACCAGCAAGATGATTTCAGAGAGGCCTGGAGAGACTTACATGAACTGATGCTGAGTGAAATGAGCAGAACCAGGAGATCATTATACACGGCAACAACAGTACTATATGACGATCAATTCTGATGGACATGGCTCTCTTCAACAATGAAATGTTTCAAACCACCTCCAATTGTTCACTGAAGAAAGCCATATACACCCAGAGAGAAGGATGTGAAATGTGGACCACAACATAACATTCTCATACTCCTTGATTGATGTTTGCTTACATTGTGTTTCCTTTATCTGATATATCGTTTGTGTAGACAAGATTTTTCTTGCACAACAATGACAAGTTTGGAAATATGTATACATATATTCGATTTGCCAATATTTTAACATAATTAACATGTAGTGGATATCCTGCCATCTAGGGGAGGAGTGGGGAGTTGGGGGAAAAATTTGTAACGGAAAGCTATGTAAGGGTTATTGTTGAAGAATTACCCACACATATGTTATGCAAATAAAATAAAAAAATAAAATAAATAAATAAATAAATGTGATATCCATGTGTTTGTGAGTATATATGCCATGTGACACTTAAAATAATGCAGGAGTATAAGCAACCCAAATTAGATCATAAGTGGCCTTCCTTAAACTTACAGAAAGGCAGTATGAGATTTTATTAATTACCCAGTAGGAAAATATATCTGAGTTTCTCCCAGGTGGCTCTCTGCTTAAGTCACCAATCAAGAGGTCTCATCCTATTTCTGATTCTACCATATTGTCAAGGAAATTCCCACATCACCATGATGCATGGCTCCAAATGATGGAAATATAACTACAAAATGAATTATAATATTAAAATAAAAGATCATAAAATAGCCTCACTAAAATTATTTTTAAATTATCAAACATTTTTGAAAACTTATGCTTTTTGGGCTTTGAATTTAGTTAAAGGATAATAGCACCCAAAAATATTTTTAAAGGAACCTATTGCTCCACCCCCCACCTTCCATCTCAGTCAATCCTTTCACAGCTGACCTTTGGCATTTTGTTTGGCCACATAGTTAAGTAGATATAATGTGGAGTATTTCTACACGGAGACTTCCACTCTATTTCCTTAAACTCTTCCCAATTACCTCCTTTGTTCTTCATGTATGGGTGAATGAATTACCAAACTACACTTACCAATTATGAAGAAAGAATAAGAGTTTAAGAAGTCTGTGTCCAGGAACCTGATTGAAAAAAGAATAAATAAGAGTGTATATAGTTCATAAATTAGAGAACAAAATTTCAGAGTACAATAGGAGTGAAAAAATAATGAAGAGAATAAAAAAAAGTTCAAGAAAAAAGAATAAATAAAGAAGATGGAGGAAAGAAAAAAAGGAAGACTTTGAACTAAACAATGAATTAACCAAGAAGGGAAAGAAAAGAAGAAATGGGTAACTAGATAAATGAATGAAAGAAAAAAAATATCAATAATTTAAGTTAAACCCCTACAAAAATAGTGCTGGAATAATATCCTAATCCCTGTCTCCATAAAAATTTTTCCTTTTTTCCTTAACTCATATATTCTGATACTTGAGGGATTGTTGGGATATCCTAACATAGAGGATATTCAACAAGAATAGTATAATTTTTAGGTCAGATGAAAGTCCCCTTGTCTCCATTAGGAAATGTGTCTGGTCAGCAGGGGAGGAGACTTGTACAGAGGCAGCCAACCAAATTGCTATGACTAAGAACAATAAAGCTCCCGGGACACCAACCAAAAGCCAGGAGGTCAGTACCAGAAGTAGACTAGCCTATCCTATACGGCGCAGAGGGTCGAGTGCTGCATCTGGGGGCAAGAAGACCTGAATTCAAACCTGGTTTCAGACACTTGCTAGCTAGATCACCCTGAGAAAGTCACTTAACCCTATCAGCCACAGTTTCCTCATCTGTAAAATGAGATGGAGAAGAAAATGGCAAACCACTCAGTATCCTTGCTAAGAAAACCGCAAATGAGATCATCAAGCCTCAGATACAACTGAAAAACATAAAAATCCTAAATTGTAAGAGGGAACAGAGCCATGATCCAATACAAAGTTCCAATTCAAGAATTAAAGCTGAAGGATGATTTCAGAGAGGCCTGGAGAGACTTACATGAACTGATGCTAAGTGAAATGAGCAGGACCAGGAGATCATTATACCCGGCAACAAGGCTATACAATGATCAATTCTGATGGACGTGACTCTTTCCAACAATGAGGTGATTCAGACCAGTTCCAATAGACTAGTGATAAAGAGAGCCATCTACATTCAGGAAGAGGCCTGTGGGAACTGACTGTGGACCACAACATAACATTTTCACTCTTTTTGTTGTTGTTTGCTTTCTCATTTTTTCCTTTTTGATCTGATTTTTCTTATGTAGCATGATAATTGTATAAATATGTATACATATATTGGATTTAACATATTTTAACATGTTTAACATATATTAGATTACTTGCCTTCTAGGGGAAGGGGTGAAGGAAAAGGGGAGAAAATTTGGAACAAAAGGTTTGCAAGGGTCAATGTTGAAAAAGTAGCTGTGCATATGTTTTGAAAATAAAAAGCTTTAATTTAAAAAAGGGGAAAAAAATAAAAAATAATAGTGATTTCATCATCTCCAATAAACTCCTTAAAGAAAATCACAAATTTGCCCCAAATGCTATACAAAAATTTCTGAAAGAGAAAAAAATAAAATGATAACAGAAATTGAGAACTCTATTCTAGAATGAGAAAATAGATGAGAAATGGAATAAGAATAAAATCAAATGATCAATTCTGAAGGACATGGTTCTCTTCAACAAAGAGATATTTCAAACCAGTTCCAATTGTTTAGTGATGAAAAAAGCCATATACACCCAGAGAAAGGTATCTGAATGTGGACTACAGCATAACATTTTCATGCTCTCTATTGATGTTTGCTTGCATTATGTTTCCCTTCTCAGATTTTTTTTCTTGTAGATCTGCTTTTTCTTGTACAGTAAGATAACCGTATAAATATGTATACACATATTTGATTTGTCAAGTATTTAACATAATTAACATGTATTAGACTTCCTGTCATCTAGGGGAGGGGGTGAGAAGGGGGGGGAAATTTGTAACAGAAAGTTTTGCAAGGGTCAATGTTGAAAAATTACCCATGCATATGTTTTGCAAATAAAAAGCTTTAATAAAAAAGAATAATAATAAAAAAGAATAAAATCAAATTAGTGCAGAAGAAACAAAATCTCGCCCAAGTAATAGATTACTTGAAAATTAGATTGGACTCAATAGAAATCAATGACACCTTGAGACAAGAAATATTAGAATAAGATTGAAAGACAAATATATGTGTATGTGTATACATACATATATATATATATATAACAGAAAATATAAAGTTTTGCCTATCAAAAAAAAACCCTGGGAAACAGGGCAAATAGATTCAATCAAAACATCATAAGACTACCTGAAAACCTAAATCATAAAAAAAGCTAGGTGCTATAATTCAAGAAACCATGAATGACAACTCTCCAGATTTCTTAGAATTAGAGGTTAAAGTAAAAATAGGAAGAACCTACCAGTCATCTCTTAAAAGAAATAAATAATCCAAAATAAAAATCTCCAACATCAAAACCAAAAGTCAATGATTATAGGTAAAAAAAAAAAAAACCAGCAAGTAGCCAAATAAAGAATTCAAATGCCAAAGAGCCACAATCAGCATTAAACAAGACTTGGAATTTACCAATATAAAGGAAAGAAAAGCAAAGTTCAGAATATGGTATTTGAGAAGGCAAAAGATAAAGATTATAACCAAGAATAATTTGACCAGAAAAAGTTACAGGGAAAAAATATACCTTTCATGAAAAAGGACTTTCAATATTACAGATGAAAAGACCAAAACTGAGTGAGTACACACCAAAAATTGCAAACAGAAGACTCAAGAGAAATATAGAAGGCTAAATTTTAGGCAAGTAAAAGAGATGATGAAGTGTTTATATTCTTAAGGGGAAAAAGAACCATGTCCCCCTAGAGTCTTCAAAAAGTCTTCAAAATATGTCTTCAAAAGTCATAAAGAAAATAAGAACACATGCACATACAAAGAATTTGATGTAAAAATACATTAAATTCTATAGAGAATCAAAGGGGGACAGGGAAAAGGAAGAGGAGTATTAAGAAGGAGAATAGATTCAGGGAAAAATTATTGCAAAATGGGTGATAAGAGATAAATTAGTGGATGACAAAAGGAATGAAAGCAGTATTTAGAACCTGTGACTAGAGAGCAGGCATAGGGAAGTAAAGAGTAGTGAAATTAAAGCAGATTACATAAAATAAAAATCAGCAGTGTTGAACACACTCTATCTCTTTCTCAATACGTTATTCTTCATTGTAAAAAGGAGAATGGGGGAAACTGGAGGGAGGGAGTGTAAAATGATAAGATGGAAGGAAATATCCAATTAACAATCAAAAAATGAATGTTATAAACTCACCCATAAAATTTGAGAAAGGTAGCAAAATGAAGCAGATACACCCAATTTTTAAAAAATAAGAAACCTTCTTGAAAAAGAAAAATTCAAAGAGTTAAAAATAAAAATCTACTAAGTTTCAGATAAGTGCAAACAAAAATTATGAAGAGCCATGATCTTAGACAACACTCAAAAATAGATTTGTTCAAAAAAGAGAAATGGGTTAATAATATTCTGCTTAAAGATCACATAAACAATGAATTAATAATATCAATACTTAATGATGAGTTTCTGGGTAGTTAGGAAGAGTTGGCAGAGAAAGCCTGAAGCACCAATAAGATTACTCCCTGAGGCAAGCAGTCAAGGGCATTCAGGGGGATCAGTATGGTCCCATCCTCTGTGGTAGTCATGGGTAGCCCCATCTTGCTGTGTCCAGTCAGAAATCCAAGTTTTGTCACATTCCCGAGATTAAATTTCCCCTATAAATCTGTCCGCACACCATTTTTGCTGAATCCTTTTGGACTAAGCCTGCCACATCATTCTGCCTTTCTCCTCACCCCTCCTCCATGTCTCATGGTATCTTTCCTCTCATCCTCCCCAATCCCCTTCTCCCCCAGGCATCATGGTGTCCTTCTCCTTCTTATTGCTAACTCTTTTAGGATGCTAAAGCATCCTTTTAGGAGTTTTTTTTAGGAGTTAGCCTGCCAGCCAATGGCATACTCCCACCTCATGGAGCATTCCCTTTCTCCTGGTTAATAGTGAGTTCCACTAGGGAACTCATCTTTTCCATTGTTAACTGTTAAAACCCCTTTCTTTGTTAAACATATGCTCTCTCAGATCTCTTTCTATTTCTTACCATTTCTGGTGTCTATTTTATTTCTTCATTTTGACTGTAACTTCTCCTAAATAAAGTTACCTTTGCAGTAAAGAGAAAGGCCATTCTCTTTTTAACAATGAGATGATTCAGATCAGTTCCAATGATCTTGTGATGAAGAGAGCCATCTATACCCAAAGAAAGAGAAGTGTGGGAATTGAGTATGGATCACAACATAGCATTTTCACTCTTTTTGTTGTGGTTTGCTTAAATTTTATTTTCGTTCTCATTTTTTTATTTGATTTTTCTTGTGCTACATGATGACTGTATAAATATGTATGCCTATTTTGGATTTAACATATATTTTTACCATGTTTAACATATATTGGATTACATGTCATCTAAGAAGGGAGTGTGGGAAAGGAGGAGGGAAATTAGAACACAAGTTTTTCAAGCGTCAATGTTGAAAAAATTATCCTTGCATATGTTTTGAAAATAAAAAACTTCAATTAAAAAATTGGAGAAAGGCCATTATGAATTCTTCACATGATCGAACCCCAACATTTGTACCTACATCAATATCATCATTTGGTACTGAACCCCAAACACATCATTTAACACATTTGCACCAAATGCCAAAACATTTCAATACTTAAAGGAAATTAAGGGTGCTCAATATTCAGGAAGAAATAAACAGTAATACTTGCTGAGTACCTCCTATCTACAAAATTCCATGGTTGACCTCTATGAGCCTTTATTGAATGGCTATCATTTGCCTAGATCTGTGGTAAGTTCTGTGATTGGAGACACATTCAGACGCTCCTTGGAAAAGGCCAGATGGAAGCTGTGAAAAAAAAAAGCAAAGAAGACTCACATGAAGCTGAAGAACTAATCACCCATATATTCTTAGTCACCATTATTGCTTTAAGTAGCTTATGACACAGGCCCACAGTTAATTTAAAAGCAAACACTGCCATTCACAGAATTTCCTCATAACAAATATATTGACTCATGGAGAGAGCTCTTCCACAGCACACTAAGAAGGACCCTGAATGCTGTGAAAGGTTAGCTGTTCAGACAGAAAAGTCACAAAATCTTTTCCTCACCTGTGTTATTGAGCATGACTTGGTTCACTTGTTTCATCCCGAAGCATGGACATCAGCATCTGATGTCAGCATTGGCTCCTAGCCAATCCTGTCAAGCTCAATTTAAGTCAGGTCATGAAACAGCTAAATTAAATAAATGCTACTATGGAGAAATGAGTTGAACCAGGAAAGAGAGAGGGGAAGGCATGGTGATTGTATAGAGCAGAAGAACACATTTTTTAAAAAACCAGTTGAACCAGAATTCTCTCAACCAGAAATCTCCATTAAACTGACAAACATTCCTCGTTAAGGGCAGCACAATGATAATTGATCTCCATAATGATTACTTCCAGAACTTTTGAGTAATGTAATGGGCAAAGTAATGTAATTGTGCTATAGCACAATGGATACCATTCTGGACTTGGAGTCTGTAACACCTTGATTCAAATCCCACCTCAGACACGGATTAACTATGTGATCTGGCCAAGTTATTGGAGGTTTTTTGCTCTGGTGATATATTTCTTTTTTCACATTTATTTTAATAGCATTTTATTTTTCTAAATATATGCAAAGAGTTTTCCATATTCACCCTTGCAAAAGCTTGTTCCAAATTTTTCTCCCTCTCCTTCCCCCCACCCAAGACAGTAATCAGATATAGGTCAAATATGTGCAAGTCTTCTAAACATATTTCCATATTTGTCATACTGCACAAGAAAAATCAAATCAAAACAGAAAAAATGAGAGAGAAAAAAATGAACAAACAAAACCACAGCTATAACAAAAAAGGTGGAAATACTATGCACATATATCCACAATCTATCTCCACAGTTCTCTCTGGATGCAGCTGGCACTTTCCAATACAAGTCTATTGAAATTGCCTTGAATCATACTGGTTTTGCTTTTGTTTTTAATTTTTCTCTGTGCCTCAGTTTTCTTATCTGTTAAATGAGAAAGTTAAATTTGATGACCCTTTTTCCTGTTCTTTATCCTTATCTCTGATCAGATCAAACACTTTTTGAATCATCAAAGGTTTAGTTGTGAACAAATTATTTTACTGTCATGTATTTTTACTGATTCTAATTCTTTGAAAAGTAATAATAGACAAATGGTAGAAAAATTAATAATCCTTTAATATATGCATATATATATGACTAATCAGAATACTGTATTCCTCAACTATTTTGGATAAATGGAGTTTTGCTAACGCAGCAAGATTGAAAAGATAAAGGAGGGGAAAGCAAATATTAGGGTTAAATGAAAAATAATTCAGCCATTTGCACTGATTTAAGAGACTAGGTCCCTAAAGAGAAGAAGAATCTTTGAAAAGCTGGAATTTGCTCTAAAAGAAATATGAAGCTGCCTTTTCTCCAAGAGGAAAAAGAAGAAAATACATTTATGAAAAAATGTGGTACAAAAATACTGCTTTAAAAAATACAAAACTGGGGGGGGCAGCTAGGTGACGAAGTGGATAGAGCACCAGCCCTGAAGTCAGGAAGACCTGAGTTCAAATCTGGCCTCAGACACTTAACACATCCTAGCTGTGTGACCTTGGGCAAGTCACTTAACCCCAATTGCTTCAGCAAAAAGCAAAAAAAAAAAAAAAAAAATACAAATCTGTGATCTCTTTGGTGTAGGGAACTCCCACTGAGCTAATTTTCTTTACCAATGATGTTAATAACTTATCTGTAACCTGTAGTTCTAGAGCATATTCTGGAACACAGAAAAGCTCAATTGACTTGCCCATGCCTAGTATGGATCAGAGGCAAGAACCTAGGCCCTCCTGAATCCAAGTATGGCCCTCTAATTAGTATTCCATGAAACCAAGTCTAATACAGGCAACACTTTCCCTCCCCCCCAAAAAAATCTGTCTTGTACAAAAATTAAGAGTATAATCAAAAGCTGAAAAGAAAATGAAAATAGGAGTGTTAGAGATGAGGCAAACAATGATGATTTTTTAAAGATATCTGAACTGAAAAATAGGGAAAAAATCATAATAAAGATTTAATTCAGAAATTTTGTGCAAATATTTTCCAGTAAAGCTTGTAGTTTGTTTGTTAGTTCTGAAAAACGAACTCATTTTAGGGTATATCTTATATTCTGACCAAGGTGATAACTATTTCTTTCCTGCCAAAGAAGAATATTAATAGTCTCAAAAAAATTGCAGAACTTGTATCCTCAAAATAACCATCACTATCATTACTGTATTATGATAGCATTAAATCAAAAGAAAGGAAGCAACTTATCTCTGTTTAATGGAAAACAGGATAAACTGAACTAAACTAGCTGTATCATTCATAGAGGTGATCCAAGACATCATTAAGGATTTTTTTAGTCTCCCCAGCTCAAGTGTCCTAAATAGTGACAAGAATAAAAAATGGACATCATTGTGATAGCTGGCTGCCTCTTCCTCAGGGACAATTCATTAACCAGGAGCAATTTGATAATGGTCAAGAAACTGGAGTCCATGTGGATGTGGAAGACAGAAATCAAGATCACTTTCGATTCTTGACAAGTCAGAAGTCAATTACTCTTCTCTGGCCATATAATTCACTTTGTATTCAGAGAATGGCTTTCCTAATGGGAGGCCACCATAGAGAAGCCTGTGACAACCAAAAAAGCAAACAGGGGCAATGAGAAAATTAAGCAGTCCTTCCAGATTCAGAGGTTATTCATTCCTGAGTGCAACTGTTGGCAATTAGTCTAGAAAGTCTCTGTTTCTCCAGAGCAAACCAATTAACAATAAATACAAAAGTTGAACAGGAATTAATTCACTCCTATTTCTTTACTGGAGGGGCTTACAGTTCAGGGTCTTTACTCCAAATCCATGGCTTCTTGTAGTTTTTCAATCCTGCCTTAATCTGCCCAATCTGATTTTTGTAAATTCTTTGTGGTCTTGGTCCCCAAAACTGTGTGAATGTGAGAAATGTGCTTTGCAATCTCCAATTTTTTGCTTCCACAGATGACCTTAGGAAAAGGTAAATACCCCAGAGAATGAGCTAGGATTGCAATTGAGAGGGAGGGAGAGGTTTCCTCTTGAACAAGAAAGAACTGGCAAAATTGGGCTCAAATGGAAAAGCTGTTTTGGTCACATTTTGCTTAGCACTGGGCAAACTATTACCTTATAAGGCAGAATTGTAACCTGGAAGGATCTTAACCAATCAGGATCCTGATGGGAGAAGTAGTGCTAACTAACCAATATAAAAAAGCTTGACTTGGACTCTAAGGGTGTGATCCTGTTCTACTGAATAGGATACACCTGCCTCTCTTGAGAACCAAAATAAACTCCTTCTTCCTTCTACTTGGCCAATGATGTTAGAATACGTGGAATTGTTACTGCTAATCTCCATTAGGCAGGAAAGTAGTGGATTGTGACAGCAAACCCAGGATTACTCCTGACCCTCCTGGAGGTCAAGCACATCACCCACAAAAAGGAGGGGTCCTTTTCACATGAGTATATCTTGTTTCTGCTTTTAATGTCCCCAGCACTTGCCACTGTCCTTAGTACATATTGTAACTTGTCCTATGTTCTCGAAAATGACCATGACATTAAGAAGGTGATGCAAGTGAACTGAGTTTGAGGGATGAAAGGCTGTGCGAAGTCACTAACTTCACTTCCAGAACCATCTGGGCCCCCTGGCCAGATATAGATCAGGATGACTGGAGATGGCCCTGGATGCAGTGGAGGACCATAGCCTGGCTGAAGTGAAGTCTTTAGCAGGATTCAGTTTGAAAAAACACCCTATTAGTGATTAAGACTAGGTAAGAAATGAGGTAAAGAATGGCCTCTTTTAACAAAGTCAAAAAAAAAAAAAATCAATCTGAGAGGGAAAAGCCCTCAGGATTTCTGGCCAAAACAGAAACAATTGCTACTTACCTTCATTCGGAGGCAATCTCAATTTGCGTTCTTCATTTAATCGAGTAGAGACAAAATAAAGAGAAATAGCATGAAATAGCTCCACTGGGAGGAGAGAGCTGCAGACTAATCAACCTGCTGTCTGTTTCTGTTTTGTCCTAATTCTCCCTCTAGTGGCTTTTCGGGTAATAAGTTCTAAACCTCAGAAGAACAGCATCCCCAAGAAAACTAAGGGGTCCGTGCCTTAGTGTTTAAAGCCCAGGTGTGCAATGTTACCAAAAGGATATATTCATCTAAGATAATTCCAATTATGACTTCAACCTTACACAACATATCAAATTTTCTAATAAGATTATGAATGTCTTATAGCTATAAAGTAATAATAATATCTAGCATTTATAATTGTGCTTTTTGGAAATGTCATAAAATATATCGAGAATTGACTCAAATATATAAGAATTCAAGCCATTCTCCGATGGATAAATGGTCAAAAGATATGAACAGACAATTTTCAGACGAAGA
>JAJPUD010000002.1:207035-229208 GCA_023553655.1 Myrmecobius fasciatus
ATATCCCAAAGAGATTTTAAAGGAGGGAAAGGGACCCACATGTGCAAAAATGTTTGTGGCAGCCCTTTTTGTAGTGGCAAGAAACTGGAAATTGAAAGGATGCCCATCAATTGGAGAATGGCTGAATAAATTATGGTATATGAATGTTATGCAATATTATTGTTCTGTAAGAAATGACCAACAGGAGCATTTCAGAGAGGATTGGAGAGACTTGCATGAACTGATGCTGAGTGAAATCAGCAGAACCAGGAGAACATTATACACAGCAAGAAGACTATACGATGATCAATTTTGATGGACATGGTTCTCTTCAACAATGATGTGATTCAAAACAGTTGTGCTGCGATGAAGATAGTCATATACACCCAGAGAGAGGCCTGTGGGAACTGAGTGTGAACCACAACACAGCATTTTAACGCTTTCTGTGAATATTTCCATGCATTTTGTTTTCCTTCTTAGGTTGTTTTTTTCTTCTTCTCTTTCTAGATCTGATGTTTCTTGTGCAGTAAGATAACTGTATAGATATGTATACATGTATTGTATTTGTCATATAATTTATCCTATTTAGCATGTATTAGATTACCTGTTATCTAGGGGTGGGGAGTGGGGGGAAGGAGGGGAAAAGCTTGGGAAAAAAAAAGTTTTTGCAAAGGTCAATGTTGAAAAATCACTCATATGTTTTGTAAATAAAAAGCTTTATATTAAAAAAATAAAAAAAATAAAAAATATCTTTTCCTGGAAAAAAAAAAAAAAAAAAGATACTGCTTATCCATGGCTATACACTAATGACAAGTGATTGAATCATGACCAGTGCTGAATTTACTTGGATTCCTGGCCCTGTTATTTAGTATGAGAAGACTTCCAGCATTAGAAGGTCTTCATAACCTGTCCCTGTCCTACTTTTCCCTTATTACACATTATTACCTCTCAATATACACAATATAGACAAACTAGTCTTCCTACTGTTTCTCATTAACTGATCTCTCCTATCTCTACTACTCCATAGGACTCCTCATTTCTTATTGAATGATTGATGAAAATCACGAAAAATTGATAGACAGAAAAATACCATTTTCTGTGTATCTTGTTACAGGTTTTGCCTGTTCAGGATATGCCAAATCCAGCAGAAGAAAACACAGTACATAAGACTGGATAGGAAGCTTACTTTAAAATGCTATAATGATAGAATGTATCAAATGTTTGGGCATTAAAATATCAAGGCATACAAGAAAGACATATAAAAACCAATGGTCCTAAGATGTTGTAAGAGATTGAGGACTTAGAATGAGCTGCCCTTAAACTTAGCATCCCCAATTTCTTCAGATTTATATCATTCCTTCTAGTTTATATGATTCAAGTAGGATGTACCCCATGCACCACTTAGGTGAAGTCCCATGGTTTTTTATCAGAGTGGGTCAGATCTTGTTCAGGTAAAACTGATAGGTTTCCTGTCCCAGTTGACAAAAGCAGGAAGATGTTATATATAAATGTATACATAAATGTTATATATAAATATATATATATAATACATAAATATGTTAAATATATATATATATAAAGAAAATAAAATGCATAGCAAAAGATGGACTTGAACCTAGACATTATACCATACAATAAATTTTAGCTGGATATCTAAATATGAAAACTGGAAGAAATCTTTTTGTCTCAATTGTGGAGAAGAAAAATTTTATCTAACAAATATCATAAATATTGGAAACAAAAATCCATGAGTTTGAGTAGGCAAGGATAAAAATAATTTGCAAGAAAAACAATATCTTTTTTTTAATTGGGAAAAATAATTATAATAAATTTATCAGATAATGCAATGACATTGAATTTGTAGGAATTGTCCTATGTCTTCAAGTTTTCAACATTTTTCAGTAGAAACCAAAAAATATGAACAGAAAATTTTTGAAAAAGGAAGTACAAGTTATCAATAACAATGTGAACAAATGTTAATTTCACTGATCAGAGAAAAGCTAATCAAGAGAATCTTAAAATACCTTTTTACCTATCTTTTCCACAATATACCTCTTAATAGTCCCTATGACATATCCAGACTCTAGGTCAGCAATTCTCAAACATTTTGATCTTTGGCAAAATTACTAAATTACTAAATTAAAATTTACTATTACTAAATTTTTTACTAAATTACTAAAAATTACTAAATTACTAAAATTACAAAATTACTAAAAAAAATTATTGAAAACTCTGTCCTCCCCAAAAATAGCTTTTTATTTTATATTTTTGGTGAGGCAATTGGGTTAAGTGACTTGCCTGGTGTACCCAGCTAGTTAAGTGTTATGTATCTGAGGCTGAAGTTGAACTTAAGTACTCTGGACTCTACAGCCCTTCTCTATCCACATTGCCATCTAACTGTCCCGCCCCGAATAGCTTTTGTTTATGTGGATTAGGTCAATTAATTTTTTAAATATCTATAAATTGATTTAAAAAATCAAGCCTATTACATGTTGGCATGGATAACATTTTAAAGAAAAAATAACTACATTTTCCAAAACAAAAACATTTACTGAGAAGAGTGGCATTGCTTCACATATTTTTGCAGATCTCTTTAATGTCTGGCTTAATAGGCATCAAACTGATGTCATATCTGTTTATGTATTCCTGATGCATGTGATGGTTTTTGTTGTTAAAATACATAAAATTTTATCCAACAAATGTCAGAAATTTTGGTCTCAAGCATATATGATGTAGTTAGGAGAAGGAGTATCATTTTAAGAGGCAAATATTATGAAAATAGTGTTGACCTTATGGACTCCCTTAAAGGATCTTAGGGATCTCCCAGGGATCCTTAGGAACCCTTCCCAACACACACACACACACAGACACCAAGAACTGCTGCTCTTAGTTATTAATTTCTTGTTATGTCAGTTTGGTGATTTTATGTTTTGTAGTAACCCTCCATTTGTTGCATATTTTTAGATTTATTGCAGATAATTGTATGCAATACCTGGATAGTTCAAAAGATACATCCTGTCTCTTTGTGGGCACTCATTCCACTCCAGCATATTGCAACCCATTCATGACTTCTCTCATCTGCGCCTCACGTCCAAATACTGCCATAAATCCTAAGGATTGGGGGAATCTCCTACTCTGCACCTTCCTCCAGTTCTCTTGTTATTGCGAAGTCTGGTTATTTTCCTTGGCTATATCAGTAGTTCACATACTTTTTTTTTTTTTTTTTAAACAATGTTTCATACACATTTTTTTTTTAAGTTACCACCCTCTCTATTCTTTCCTCCCATTGGTCCCGAATTCTGAGCCCTCCACCATCGCCTCCTCACTAGGATCTGCTATAATCTCTCACGGGTAAATTACTCCAGGATCCTCCATTTAGTGAAGGGAACCTGATCCACCAGTCTCCATTCCCCCCTCATTTTTCAGTTCCATTATTTGTATGGTCTTGTCCCATTCGAATGTAAGCTTTTTGAAGGCAAGCACTATTATCTTTCTTTTTTATTATATTTATGTCGCCAATGCATCTAGCACGGGGGTCTGGCTTAATAAATGCTTGTTTCCTTCCCGATCAATCTGCCCCTCTTTTGAAATCAGTAGTCGGTTTTGTTTTGTGTATTGCCTAGGGTATTAAGAGGAGTCCATCAAGCTATCCTCCCAAACTAGCCCTCCACCCACTCTATCTGCTAGTTTCTGTTTTTCATACAATAGGCGTTTTATTAAATTTTTAAAATTGCATGAGGTCAAATTATATTAGTAGTTCAAAGAGATTCTTTCAGCAGCTTTCCAAAGAAGCCCTGAGTAAGTGGCTCTTGAATAGTGATAAAAATAAGAAAGTAAAACTCCCTATTGTCAAGAAAATTCAATTAACAAGGGAAACATCTAAAGGTTCCCAATTATTTAGAGGTGAACCCCAACTCTTGTGCTACAACCCTCGAAAGTTTCGCGTGGCGCCGCCATCCTCCTAGAGTTCAAAAGCCGCTCACTCCCAAGCGTCCTGAAGCCCATGGCTTCTCGGAGGAGGGACTTCAGGCCAGGTGGCTTTAAGACGCCAGCAAAAGCGAGCGGAGCTGAGCGGGTGCCCCAGGGCTGAGAGGAGTCACCCAAGAACTACAGGCCGAACCATGGAGCCTCCCCGAGTAGTGCTGGTGATGGGAGTGAGCGGCTCGGGAAAGTAGGTATTTTGGTTGGGGTCGCGTGCGTCCCCACGCAGGGTCAGGAGGAAGCAGGAGGCCGGGGATGAGTCTGCAGCTTGGGGCTGACTGGGGACTGAGAACCAAGGAGGGGAGGTCGGGCTGGCCGTCAAGAGAGCGGTGCTCCTGGGGCCCAGCGGCCTGCTGAACCGTGGAGTTGGGTCTCCCCTGCTCACGCAGCAACTGCAAGAGCAAGCTGCAAGGGGTCAGTTTAGGGACGGCTCGCCCCCCAGACCCACGGAAGCCGCGTAGCCCCGGAGCTAGATTCTCTCCCCGCCCAGGCTCACGCACTGTTACGTCACGCGTGGCCACCCCATTCATGAATCGGATTCGCTACTGCACTGCGCCGGTCCGCTCTGGACCTGTAAAGGGTCCAAAATGATAAGAGCCACAATTTCCCCCTGTTCCGCCTCCACTCCTCACCCCAATCTAAACTAGAAACCTAGGTTAGGTTTAGTTAGCTATAACCGGCTGACCAACTAATTGTGCTGAGCTGTCTCTCCCCGCCCCCACCACTCCGACCCACTCTCGCCCCAGCACTTTTCACGAGCTGGATGAAGCACATTTTTAAAACAGACTTTAGCACCCTAAAGAGATGAGGTGGCTCTTTCCCTGCTTTCTGCTAGTCTCGCTCCACCCCCTCCTTAGCTAACTGAACAGTTCTTTAAAGTCTAAGGCATGCTTTTAAAAGACCTAGTAAATGGAAAGGGTGGCTCTGGGGGAGTGAATTGGAAAGAGCTGTTCAGGCTGTAATTTAAGTGCAGTTTTAAGAGAAAAACAGCGCAGCTGGTGACTGCCACAAGACAGAGATTTAATATATTGTTAATCAATTAATTTTTTTGTTAATCAATTGTTGATTGATTTATAAAGTGACAGTAAAAAAAAAAAATTTACCTCGAAACGGAAATTTCTTTATCAAATACCAACTTCGTTTTTATTATTTAAATTTTTAATGTAAATTATTATGTCTATTAGACTTGACATCAAGAACAGTTTTTTGTCTTTGCAACACCACAGTGCTTGGTACATTGTACTCGATTAATGAATAATTGCCCTGAATTAGCTCTTTATACTCTGTAATCTCTCTGACTGTTTCTGGGGCAGTTGGTAGGTAAAGAAGCCGTCCTTGCAGTGAGGAAACCAAGGCCTGGAGGGTCAAAAACTGAAGGAAATGTAGTTAATGAAGGAGAATGTAGGTTCTTCCCCAAATTGAGGGTCCTGGAGGAAGTAACCAATAAAAGAAAGGGCTTGCCATGGACCCCCTCTCACCTTATGGTCTTTTGAAAGTTGCTCTGACCAAAAAAATTCTTCACCCTTTATTCAAAATGATGATGACTCTTTCCAAACTGATATTTTAGGCCTTCTTTAGGCTTGCGGTCAATTATCAGATCTAGGTATTCTCATTCTCCCTTTTCAATTCCCCTTTTTGTGTATCTTAATCTTCCATTCAAATGTAAACTCCTGGGGGGCAGGTACTGTCACTCTTTTCCACTTCTGTGCCATTTAGTTTGGTAGGTTAAAAATAACAAACTCATTTCCATGAATTGACTCTACTGTGGATAGTAATACTCCACTGAAACCCTCCCTCATTTAAATTCCATCACCTTACTTTTTTAAGAGGGGAAGACATTTTAATAAGAACCTGGCGTGGGGGAAGGAAGAGGAGAAGAAATACACTGAATTATAGTCACAGATTTAAAGGACCTGAGAAGTCAGATGATCCAATCACCTCATTTTATAAAAAAGGAAACTGAAGCCCACTGAGATTATGTGATTTTGAAAAGTCAAATGTTTAAGTCATACAACAGTGACTTGTTTAAAGTCAAACAGGTTGTAGGAAGATACTTGTATCCTCCATAGTATGGGGGAAATGTTCATGCTAGAGTCAGAGACTTTGGGTTCAAATCATTCCTTTGATTATAAATGCCTGTATAACTTCAGACAAATCTTTTAATGTCCTTGGCCCTTTGTTTCCTCATCTATAAAATGGGGGGATTGACCTAAATCACCTGAAATTCTTTCCAGCTTTAAACCTATGATCCTTAGACTCTAAATCCATCAGCCTTTCAAATGTTACATTTTCCAGTCATGCAAGATTTGATCAGATAGTCCAATGGTCATTCCCCCCCCTTCAACGCTAAAATTAAAATTTTATAATATACAAGATTCCACTGTATATTTCAGCCATTGTCTTTTACTCTTCTTTACACAGTAAGCAAATGTACATTAGCCCCTTAACTAGCTAAGGCCCTTAGCTAGTTGATGTTCATGATTTCTGCTTATAATATCTTTCACATTCTAATAGCATTGACAGCAGCAGAGAAGGCTATTTCTTGGGCTCTCATTCACCATCTCTCGACAATAGGGAAGAATATGAAATGTCAGAAGTCTGAACATTGGTGTATTCTTTTACAGATCAACAGTGGGATCACTCCTGGCAACTGAGGTACTGTTCTGTGTCCTCATAGGTGTTTGTTATCTTTTTCTCCATCACCCCTCTTCCATCTGGCAAATAAACAACCAGGAACCTTCAATTCCCTCTATTATTTTTTTTAACCAGACCTATCATTTCATTGGTGTTCATGGCTCTTATCAAGTCATTACCTCTGACAAATGAAAACCAGTACCAATTTTTCAAGGGTTGCCTAGCCCACTCATTAGGAGGTTGAATGACATGCCAGACTATCTCAAAGGTGAAACTCAAATTAGACTTCCCAGAGTCTGAAGATAGTAAAGTATTCTCCTGGCTACATTGCCCCACATCCCCTCGATCCCTCTAAATCAGGGGTTCTTAAGTTGGCATCTGTGAACTTGTTTTTTTTTTTCAAAATAGTTTGATCACTGTGTATTTCAATATTAGTTTCCTTTATAATCCTATGTACTTTATTTTACATATTTAAAAATATTCTGAGGAAAAAGGACTCACATGTGCCAAAATATTTGTAGCAGTTCTTTTTACAGTGACAAGGAATTGGAAAATGAATAGATGCCCATCAATTGGGGAATGGTTGAATAAGTATAAGAAAATAATGGAATATTTTTGCTCTATAAGAAAAGGTAAGTGGGCTGATTTCAGAAAGGCCTGGAGAGACTTACATTAACTGATGCTGAGTGAATCAGGCAGAACCAGGAAAATATTGTAAACAGCAACAACAGGATTGCATAATAATCAACTATGATAGATTTGGTTCTTCTTAGCAGTTCAGTGATCCAAGGCAATCCCAATAAACTTTGGGTAGAAAATGCCATTCACATCCACAGAGTTATGGAGAGTGAATGTAGATCAACACATACTATTTTTACCTTTTTTCCCCTCTTTTTTTGTTCTGATTTTTCTCTTCCAACATGATTCATATGAAAGTATATAAAAAAATGGATGTACATGTATAACAAAAAAAATTTACATGTAACTGGGGAAAACAAAAATAATTTTTAAAAAATATTCTGAGAAAAGGATCTTGATCTTCATTAGAGTGCCAGAGGGATCCATTACATAGAAAAGGTTAAGAACAAACGAGCTTCTGGGGGCAGCTAGGTAGCTCAGTGGATAGAGCACCAGCCCTGAAGTCAGGAGGACCTGAGTTCAAATCTGGTCTCAGACACTTAATACTTAATATCTGAGTGACCCTGGGCAAGTCACTTAACCCCAATTGCCTCGGTAAAAAAACAAAGAACACCAGCTTTTACTGTGTATAAAGGGCAATTATTTTATTTATTTCATTTTCTAACCTGATGTTTTAAAATAATGATGCATAAAGGAAGGAATTGGTGCCTAGAAATGGAAAGTATCATTTGAAATTGTCTTCTGGTGAAGAATGCAGAACTTTTGGGGTGAGTTTATTGCTGTGTGAGACAGAAGCACTGAAATACAATGAATGGAGTGTGGGACTTGGCATGTAAAAGTCCTAAATTCAAATCTTGCTTTAGACATTGTCTAACTTTGTGAGTCTGGGCAAGTTACTTAACCTCTGTCTACCTCAGTTTCTTCATCAATAAAATGTGGATTTAGCAACGAAGTCTGACATTATGTGCAGTTTTCCATACTTACAGGTCTTCATTTTTACCAAAAAGGACAGTAAATCTCTTCTTCTTGCCAAGCTTATTCATTACAGTTATACAGAGCTTATTAATTTCTTTTTCCTTTGCATTTAAGTTGTTGTATTTAAGCATTTTGTTTTCCTGGTTTTGCTTATTTTACTTTGCAACAATTCAGTAATAGTAAGAGTAATCCTATCATTTTCTGTATAGATTAAGTTCAATATTGTCTAACTTTATGAGTCTGGGGAAGTCTACTTCAGTTCCCTCATCTGTAAAATGGGGATAATATTAGTATCTACCTCAATGGATTGTTGTGAGGATCAAATAACATATATCATTTGCTTTATATAACTTAAATGCTAGTTATTATAATGGAGAGAAAATTGCTATCACTATTCTTGACTAGGCATTAACAATAACCTTTTGATAACTATAATTTAGACTATTCAACCATCCATTTGTGATATTTTTGGGTTTTTTTTAAGCTGGGGTGGAAATTCTATGATGCAGATGACTACCATCCTGAAGAAAATCTAAAAAAGATGGGGAAAGGAATACCACTGAATGACCAGGTAATTTAATGCTACAATGGGATATATAGGAAAGAATACCAGACGTTAAATTAGAAAGAAGATTCCTGAGTTCAGTTCTATCATTTAATTCCTAGGAGTTCAGCTTTGTGTTTTTGCAGGGAGGGAAAGGGGAAAAGGTGCTAAGGGTCATTCTCTATGCAGTAATGCCATATTTCCTCTTCAGTGGGAATAAAACTGGAACTACCTCCTCTTGAATTCTAGTGAAGATCAAATAAAAATGAGTCTAAAGGTCTTCCTTCACACAGCATTAAGATCAGGAGGGTGTATTCCAGGATAGGTTAATGTGCTTGTCTGGTTTCTACCAGTCATGAAGGGAAGAGTCAGGCTCCAGGACAGGGCAGATATCAAAGATCATTTGAAGGCCAGAGGGCTAGAACATTCCTGAAGTGTGTAAAAGGGACTGAAAGTGAGCCGACACAGAACTATTTTCACTTTCTGTAGCTTTGATCCATCCTCATCCCAATTCCCAATTCAAGCCAAGTTATTACATTTTCTTGGCAATTCTCCATTGGCAGTGCTTTTATTATATGTAGCCCTGAATCAACATTATTGGTCTCTCTGTTAGGTATTATAAGGTTTTATTGGGTAGTTCTCAAGATTATACTTTTTATACTGTAAGAAATCTAGTGCTGGTAAATATTTAACAATCAGCTCTTGTAATAAACTTTTTCCCCCCTGAGGCAATTGGGGTTAAGTGACTTGCCCAGGATCACACAGCTAGAAAGTATTAAGTGTCTGAGACCAGATTTGAACTCAGGTCCTCCTGTGCTGGGAGCATGCTGGGAGCTAAGGACCCTGCCTGGAATGACAAGGTCTCCACAGGGTCTTGACCCTTATGTATTCAAGGCAACATGAAGAAGCCCTTACAGAACTAAGCATTCAGGAATATATTTGGTTAATGATTATCTGCTTAATTTCTGCTCTAGAAATTCTTAGCATAGCTGTATGTATATATCCATCCATCACAATGAGGTGAGCACGAAGCCCTTCACCCTCAAAAAAGCCCCTTTGTACTTTCTGCCCAAACATGAAAGGTTTTTTTTTTTTACTAGTGAAGCATTAAACAAACTTAGAGGCTGGGAAACTTGGGAAATTGATAGCTTTCCCCAAAAACTCCAAAAGAAATCTCCAGTTACTCCCTCTTGTTTGAAACAATTCCAAATTCAATCAACCTGGTTCTTCACTCCCCTATGCAGAGCTTACATAAATAATGATATGATGAAAAGAACAGTAAACATCAGTGATAGATGGACACATTGGTAGCAAGTAAGTCATGGGAAGAAAAGTAAGAAAAATAGGCCATTGCATGGTTTACTGACCCCTACATAAAACAAGCTATTAATAAACAAGTGATTAATAAATGGGCTGAGGGAAATAAGTTCTTGAGAAAAAAAATGTTTCTATTCTAAAAAATCTTATGACCATGTTAAAAAATTAAAAAGCATTGTATAAGTCTTGGAATAAGTAAATGTGACATTTTTAGAGAAGCTCATGTCCTGCCAGATATGACGTGATGACCACAAGGTACATTTACCTTTAGTTACGGTTTCACTATTGTTATATTGTTTGATGAATTTATTCTGTACATTCTTTTTTTCTAAGAAGCATTGCACCTGGGGTCCTGGGAATTTCTGGGCCCCAAGAAAATTTTGTAACCCTTGCCAAATAATTGTCCTATCTCTAATCAACCCTAACTTTGTAAGACTATAAAAATCACAAGCTTTCTTGAATAATTTGAACAAGCTTTTGCCAATAAATCGAACTTGATGACCACGCCATAGAGTGTGCTGTCTCTTGTTCCACTTCACCGACTCCAACCCTCCATTCAAGAACCTAGTTCCCCGTGGAGGCTGGACCTCTGCACTCCTGACTTCAGGGCGGGTGCTCTATCTACTGTACCACCTAGCTGCCCCTATAATATACTTTTAAGTTCAATTGTATTATTAACATTTTCTCCATTATTTTCTTAAGTTTCAACAATGAACAGAATAATGAATCAAGTCCTGATTTTTATCAATTTCTGAGGTGTAAATGCTCACATTAAAAATTTAATAATTGGCTTTTGCAGCCATTTCAAGCTGGTTTCCACTCCCCCATAGAAAAAGGTTTTATGTTTCACAGCCTGCATCTTTGACATTCAAAATTGAATTCACAATATTTGAAGTTAAGAAAGATAAATAGGATAATGGAGCTCATGAGCTCCTTTCTAGACACACGTACATTGCACAAATCACTACAAGCAAAATATGAGTAACTGTGTTAATAATTTGTACAGAAACAGAATCAGGGGCTGTCACTTTTGGCTCATTTGGTTAGAGCACAGTTCAGATGAGGCTAGAATCTTAAGTAATCAGGCAACCAACAAGCATTATTATCTACTATAGATGAACAGATTTAATGAATTCATTCCAGAACCACAGAACTATTCAGCCCTTGATGAAAAGAGCATGGACATAGAGCAGTAAAACATCACTGGCCATAGGATCAGAAAACCCAGGATCAAAACCCAGTTTCATTGTTTACTAGTCATATGACATTGGCCAAGTTACTTAGCAGCCTGTAACCCTCAGATATTTCATTTGTATAATAGAAATAGTGGTACTAGAGGGTTATTGGACTATAATATAGGCCTTTATTTTTGGCACCAGTGATTTTACTGGGGTAGGAAGCTTTTAGTAAGAAAATTTCCCTACCATTGTAGGTTGGTATCTTTTCCACAATGTAGAGTTATCTAGAACACAGAGATTAAGTGACCACCCAGGGCTTCACAGCCAACAAAAGAGAAAATTGAACCCAAAGTCTTCCTGATTCTGAAGCTACTTGCGGAGGTCCAGCCTCCATGGGGAACTAGGTTCTTGAATGGAGGGTTGGAGTCGGCGAAGTGGAACAGGAGACAGCACACTCTATGGCATGGTCATCAAGTTCGATTTATTGGCAAAAGCTTGTTCAAATTATTCAAGAAAGCTTGTGATTTTTACAGTCTTACAAAGTTAGGGTTGATTAGAGATAGGACAATTATTTGGCTAGGATTACAAGATTTTCTGGGGGCCCAGAAATTCCCAGGACCCCAGGTGCAATGCTTCTTAGAAAAAAAGAATGTACAGAATAAATTCATCAAATAGTATAACAATAGTGAAACTTTAACTAAAGGTAAATGTACCTTGTGGTCATCACGTCATATCTGGCAGAACATGAGCTTCTCTAAAAATGTCACATTTACTTATTCCAAGATTTATACAATGCTTTTTAATTTTTTAACATGGTCATAAGATTTTTTAGAATAGAAACATTTTTTTTTCTCAAGAACTTATTTCCCTCAGCCCATTTATTAATCACTCATACAATAGCTTGTTTTTGTGTAGGGGTCAGTAAACCATGCAATGGCCTACTTCTCTTACTTTTTTCCCATGAATTACTTGCTACCAATGTGTCCATCTATCACTGATGTTTACTGTTCTTTTCATCATATCATTATTTATGTAAGCTCTGCATAGGGGAGTGAAGAACCAGGTTGATTGAATTTGGAATTGTTTCAAACAAGAGGGAGTAACTGAAGATTTCTTTTGGAGTTTTTGGGGAAAGCTATCAATTTCCCAAGTTTCCCAGTCTCTAAGTTTGTTTAATGCTTCACTAGGAAAGAAACCTTCCATGTTTAGGCAGAAAGTACAAAGGGGCTTTTTTGAGGGTGAAGGGCTTCGTGCTCACCTCATTGTGATGGATGGATATATACATACAGCTATGCTAAGAATTCCTAGAGCAGAAATTAAGCAGATAATCATTAACCAAATATATTCCTAAATGCTTAGTTCTGTAAGGACTTCTTCATGTTGCCTTGAATACATGGGGGGAGGTGGGAGTCAGGCCCTGTGGAGACCTTGTCATTCCAGGCAGGGTCCCCAACTCCCAGCATGCTCCCAGAAGCTACTTTCTAGCCATTGTGTTCCCCTGCCTCTCAAGCTAGATTATCTACTAGATTTTACTATGATTCCTTCACAGCAGCAAACATGTCCCCAGCGTCTTTGAATATCTCCCAGTGTATCACACAGGATTTGCACACAGTATATTGTTTAGTACATTGAGAGCTAGAAGAATAGTTGGATAAGTACAAATCCATCATGACTACTAGAAAGAGCAACTCTAATACCTGCTGATGATTAGCATTCTAAGTATAAGATGTGCTCTTTACAGTAGTATAGAACTAAAACAGGTACAGAAAATCAACTTGCTAAATCATGTTAATATTTTCTAGCCCTCTCTTTCCCTAAATTTCCCAAACAACAGAGTAAGTTAGAACTTTACTGTGACATCTATAGCAGCTAGGTTGAGCAATGACTAGATCCTGGAGTCAGATTCATCTTCCAGAGTTCAAATCTGGCCTCAGAAACTTACCAGCTTGTGACTGTGGGGAAATCAGTTAACCCTGTTTGCCTCCATTTCCTCATCGTAAAATGAGCTGGAAAAGGAAATGGCAAAGCCCAAGAAAACCTCAAAAGGGGTCACAAAAAGTTGGACACTACTGAAAAATGATTAAACAATAACAATCAATGAGACCCATGGTAGCTATATGGAAGCCTCACCCAACCTCAAAATGTAGTGAGATGACTTTGATGCTATTTCAGTTCAACAATTCAAAAAATATGGAGAATCAAAACACTGTGTTAGCATACAAACATAAACAAGAAATAGTGTTTGTCCTCATCAAGCTTACAATCTAGTAGGCAACTAGGTAACATAGTAATATGAGTATAAGATTTGGAGTCAGGAAAATCTGAGTTTAAATCCTGCTTCAGACATTTACTAGCTAGGATAAAGGCACTATGGAAAATTTATAGGAAAACATGACCAAGAGTTGTATAGGATGACAAGGCATGGATGGGTAATCTGTACCATTGGAGGGAATACCTACATTGATATCAAAAAGTAGAGGAAGACATAAATGGTCCCTCTCATTAAATTTATAATGATAGATAGTTCCTGAAATCTTTTTAGCCAGGTACCAATCATGATCCTAAAGGGCCATCATCTACCTTTTGACAGAGAGGAAAAGAATCATGTTGCAAAATGAGACATACATTTTCAGGAGTAGCCAATATGGGAATTTGTTTCATTTAACTATACATATAGGTTGTAAGGATTCCCCCCTCCCTTTTTTTTTTTTTGACAAATTTTCTTTTCCTTTTTTTTTCTTTTTCTTTCTTTCTTTTTTGGAGGGAGAGGACTAGGGATGAGAGGGAGAAATCATTGCCCCAAAAAAAGGAAAAAAGAAAAAGAAGAATCATCCAAACACATATGAAATCCATAGAAGAGAACAGAAAGAAGGCCAGAGGAATCACAGGAGCAGGAAAGCTTTGAAAGTGAAATGCTAAATTTCTTAAATACTTTAAAAGAAAAGCAAACCATATGTGAGACCTACAATTTCATGTACAATCCTCTTTTCCTCTTTACTATATATATGTGTGTGTGTGTGTGTGTGTGTGTGTGTGTGTTTAATGCAGTTAATATTTGTCAAAATTTTTTTTAATGGAGAAGGAAAAAGCCTGAAAATAATTCATGTAGCAAATTAATAAATTAGAATAAGAAACTTGTTCAAAGATGGAAAGGAAATTACCACTGTGGCACACTTGTCTAAAATTTAGCAACTTTTATGAAATAAGAATTTTTGACATTTGAAGCCAAATACCTAGACTGGCATTCTAGTTTGAAAAGGGAGGTGTGGGGGCAATGTTTATCTATTGGTGAATATATAAATGTTATAGTATATGAATGCAATGAAATAATATTGTGATATAAAAAATGACAAAAAGTTTGGTTTTCAGAGAAACCTAGGAAGACTTATATGAACTGATATAGATTAAAGTATGCAGAACCAGGAAGACAATTTATACAATAACAATAGGACGGGATGGACAACTTTTAAAGTTCTAAGAACTCTTACCAATGCAATAACCAGCCATGAATCCAAAGGATCAAAGATGAAGCATGCTACTCACCTCCTCAAAATAAGGGGTAGTGGACTCAGGGTACAGATTGAAGCATATTTTTGACACAGTCAATGTGTAAATTTGTTTTGCTTGACTATACGTAAGTAAGGGTATTCTTTGTTTTGTCGTTGTTTAATCAAGGAAAGTGGAAGGAAAAGAAAATAAATGCTTATTAATTTAAAAAAGTATAAGAAGTAGGGTTCAAATTTACGTCTTTTCCTTATTCTAAGGTTAGCTCTCTGATAACAATAGCTAGCACTGATCTTGCCTTTATAAGTTTGATAAGGCAATTTACAAATATTTCATTTTACAACCCTTAAGGTAAGTAGGTAGTTGCTATGGTTATTCCCATTTTACAGAGGAGAAAACTGAGGCAAACAGTTGAAGTGATTTGCATGGGGTCATATAGCTAGTGTCCATGATCAGATTTGTTATTTTTTTTTTAATTTTTTTTTTGGTTTGTTTTTATTTTTTTATTTTATTTTTGCATTTTGCTGAGGCAATTGAGGTTAAGTGACTTGCCCAGGGTCACACAGCTAGGGAATGTTAAGTATCTGAGATCACATTTGAACTCAGGTCCTCCTGACTTCAGGGCTGGTGCTTTATCCACTGCGCCACCTAGCTGGCCCCCATGATCACATTTGAACTCAAGTCTTCCTAACTCAAGTTCAGGGATCTTCATTCTCTTGGAGCTAATCTCATTTATTAGCTACCCCCTGATGCTTCTCTTTTCTCTTAGTATGAGGCAGTAGAATGTTATCTAACACTGAAAGCATCAGTTTCTGTACCCTGCCAGATGCAGATCTTGTCTCTCTCCCTGCCCCACTAGTACCAGAAATTCTGAGTTAATAGACTCCAAAGGCTTAGGCTTTTCTCTTGGTGCCTTTTGTTTTGACATAGACAAATGTTCCAAATCAATTATAATCCAGTAAATATTAATTTGGTTATTATCTATGTGAGTCTCTGTCATTTTGTAAATTTGCCACCCAAAAAGGGTTATGGTATGTGCAATATTTGCACAAAGAAATGTATAGTACTCCAAGGCTTGTTGGATCTCAAGTAGTACCTGATCTATATAGGTAAACATAAGTACATTGTTTTTAAATGGGGCCACTTATAAGTGGGTCAAATGGCCCTTCAAGTAAAGCATCTTAATGACTAATTAAACTTGTGAATTGGTTCCTCACTCATATTTCTAGTTCCCCAGAATCACAGGGGAGTTCTAAGACATAATTAAGATTTAGTAGGAGTTCATCTTGTGGAATACAAACTATGAAACCAAACTATTTTTAATGAGACATTATTGTTTGTTTGCTTTGCTTTCAGGATAGGATTCCATGGCTTTACAACTTACGTGACATTTTATTGAGGTAAGAGAACAGTTGGCTAATGATGTATGCCTATTGTAAAGCATAGGTATAAAAAACACATTAAAAGATTAATCACTAACAAAATATCTCAGTGATCATTTATTTTCAAATTTTTGGGCCTCAGGACCCCTTTACACTTTTAAATTATTTAAGACACCAAAGAATTTTTGCTTATTATAGGGTTATATAAATAATATCTTAGTATTATTATGAAAATAATTTTTCATAGATTTGCAGAAAGGGTCTCAGGTATGCTCCAGAAGTCATTAAACTATACTTTGAGAATCACTTAATCACAACTACCCTAAGAAGAGGTGCTGTTATTATCCCCATTTTCCAGATAAGGAAATTGATCATAGTGCAAATGACTTGCTCAGGGTCACATACCTACCAGTTGTCTGATGTTGGATTTAAATACAGTATTCTATCTAGTGTGTCCTCCTATTGCCTTTATGACTATAAATCAATCGCCCTGATTTTATGTAATATTTATAGGAATCAGTGTCTTGTACACTATTTTCTGTTCCCAATTCAAATTAAAAAAACAAACATGTTTGATACAAATGTTTAGACATGGTACATTATAGCATAAGGAGAACACTTATCCATGTAAGGCTTGATAGTAGGGACTAAGGATATTAGCCTGGAAAAGATTTGGAGATATGGAATATGGGAATATATATTCCCACATATAGAATAGAATATAGAAAAGCTTTCAAGTGACTGAAGGTGTATTATATGAAAGAGGAATTAAATTTGCTCTTCATTGCCCTAGAGGGCAGAACTAAGAATAAATGAATAGAAGTTGCCAAAAGGCAGGTTTTTGACCCATAGAAAGCCAAATTCTCTTTTCATTCTTTCTCTTTCTTTTCTTTTTTTTTTTTTTTAGCATTTTTAATTTTTCTAAATTCATCAACATTCATTTTTGTAAGATTTTGTGTATTCCAAATTTTTCTCCCTTTCTTTCTTACCTTCACCTCCTGCCCAAGACAGCAAGCAACTTGATATAGGATAAAAATGTACAATTAAAAGCCAAATTTTCTAATAACATTATTCAGAAAGTACCATGGACCACTTTGGGAACTAGTTGGCTTCTATTGAAAACCTTTAAACAGAGGATGGACAACCACTTATAGAAAAGGTTTTTTATTCAGTTATTTTATTAGATTATTCTTGAAATGTTGATTAGGCTATGTAAGGACATATTTGTTTTTATATATCTAATTGCCATGCAATTTGATAACTATTGTGCTAATTATTAAGTATATGCCAGATCAACTTTGTTCTAAGTTTTATTCAGTTACAATACAGTGCACAAGATTTAGCAAATAACCTTCTGATCTTTAGGATCAGAGCAGAAATGTCATAGAAATGTGATTTCAATATTGTGGGGTACTTCTATTAATGCAGGTTATTATCTTTCTTCAACTTATATAGTCTTGGAGAATTGACTCAAATGACATACCATAGTGCCATGCTGCCTCTCCTGTTTCTACCTCTCTATCATTGCATGTTTAGATTTTCCAGGTCTTTCCATCTACCTGACAGCTGAACTTTGCTTTATATATTTTTCCCCCCAGTTAGAATGAAATGTCCTTGAAAGCAGGAACTGCATCCCCTTTTTATTTGTAGCCTTAGTATTTAGCAGTGCTTAGCACATAGTAAACATTTATAAAGGCTTTTTCAACCACATAACCCTAATTGCCTTAAAAAAAATTACTAGTGTATAGGTTAAGTAATTAGATAAGTCACCAGTTCTTGAAGTTACAGAAAAGTTTTCATTATATTGATCTACATTAGTCAAAGAAGTTTCTCAAACTGATGAAATCATGACTCCAAACAAGAAAAACTCAGAGATTGTCTCTCCTCTCCTTCCTTCCATTGCCTGCTTCTGACCATTTTTTTTGGTACTTTCCATCATTACCACAAAACATGAAAAGAGAAGCTCAGAGATTAAAATAAAGTAAACATTGCTTGAATAGTTTGGTAGAGGGAAGTCACTGCAAAATCAGATTTTTGTATTGCTGATGAAGGAACTATATAGGCATATCAATTCCTTGCCATCTGGATGTTTTAAGTGTGTAGAGCACTGGATTTGGATTCAGGAAAACTCTAGTTCAAATCTCCCTCAAGTACTTATTGTGTGACACTGGGCAAGTCACTTAACCTATCTATGCCTTAGTTCCCTCACCTGTAAAATAGAGATCATAATAGCACCTTTCTCGTAGTTTTTTGAAGGTTAAGTGAAATATATACAGTGCTTTGCAACTATTAAAATTCTATATAAAGATTAGCTTTTATTATTTTAAATCATGTCTTTGGCTATAGCTTTAATCCAATGATAAAATTAAAACACATATTGTAGATCCTACTGGCTTCTCGTGCCCCTTCCCATACGCCTTATTTTTTGTTTTATTTTTTAAACAGAAATGTTTCTTCAGGTCAAAGTGTGGTCCTTGCCTGTTCCGCTTTGAAGAAAATGTACAGAAACATCTTAATGAGAGGTGAAGATGCTGCAACTCAGAAGCATGATGAGCCAGGAGAGAAAGGATTCCCAGAGTTGAAGCCCCTTGTGGTCTATTTGAATGGATCTTTTGAAGTGATTTCTGGGCATTTAGCCAAAAGAAAAGGACATTTTATGCCACCAGAGTTGCTCCAGTCCCAGTTCGACACTCTGGAACCCCCATCAGCACCAGAAAACTTTCTATCACTTAATGTAGACAGAAGTGTCTCAGAAATTATTTCTTTAATTGTGGACAATATAAAAATTAAATGATATCTCTTTTGGAGCAATCATCAGATTTGAATTAGACTTAATCATCCTGTCAAATCTTCATTAAGAAATTCCTACTTATAAAACATTTTCTCCACTGAATGTCATTCTCCAATGTCCTGGAAGTTGGTTATTTTGCCTTTCAAAAAATATCACATTGTCATAGATCTACAGCAAGGAGACTTCTTTCCTCCTACGCCCCTACCCCTTTCTCCACCAGCCAGAGGGAGGTCTTTGCCCTCTTCCCCTGGTTCCTCAAGCTGCCCAGAGGGACTTGGTCTTAAGTCTACCCTCCCCAGCGCCAATAGGGAGCAGAGACTGCAGAAAGAAGAAACTCATTCAATCTCATTTCCTTGCTGCTCCAGCCCATAGCCCCTTCTCTGTTCCCAATCATGACTGAAGGTTTTAACTTTGCACACTTTAGGACCACGATTGTGTTGTTAAATAAGCCAAATAAAGCAAGCAGATCTCCAAATATATATACCAGAATTGGATTTCCAAATATATATCTCAAAATTGTTTCCCAAAGTACTTTCTCTTGAAACCTGATAATGAATCCTCCTTTATAACAAAGTAGGTAAACCCAGTCAACAATGACTGCATCTGAAAATATATGCAACATTATAAACCCCCTAGCTCTCCAGGTCTCTACCAAAAAGAGGGAGACATTTTTCCTTCTTCTTTAGTATCAAAATGAGTTTAACTGTTTTTAATTTGTTCTTAATTGGCATTTGTTTTTAATTGGCATTATTGTAGTCATTACCATTTTGTTCTCTGGTTTTATATTCTTTACTCTATGAGTTCATGCAAACCTTTTGACGTTACTCCAAATTTCTCCTAATCATTGTTTCTTGTGGTGCAATAAAATGCTCTTAAATACCTTTAACAGTTTAGCTTGTTCATCCATTTTCCAACTGATGGGTAACAACTTTTTTTTGCTACCACAAAAAATATTGTTGTGAACATTTTGCTCTATATGGGATTTTTCTTATTCTCCCTGATATTGTTGGCGTATAAGCCTAGTAGACAGATGGCTGCCTCAAAGAGTATTAAGAGTTAAGTGATTTTTCTTTAATAATCTTGGAACAATTTACTGTCTTGGCATAGTTTAAAAGATTTCCAATGATTTTGGAGCTATTCTCTGATGCACTGGTAATGTGTATGTGGGATTTGAGAATAGTTCAAATCAAAGTTTTAAATGGGATTTTGATTCCATTCAGGATGCCAGCTAGTGATTAAGGCAAACTTCATTAAAAATATTGGAAAACACTACCTGAAATAGAAGTAGATGAAATAGATTGCTGAGGAAAAGAATATAGAGAAAAGAACAAAGAGCAAAGAACAGAATTGGAGGCCCCCATTTTTGGGGAACAAGAAGAAGTACCAAAAAGGAAACACACAAAGTGGTCAAGCAAAATGGAGAAACAATAGAGCGAATTATCATGAAAGCCAAAGAAAGAATGAATGGATAAATAAATTAACAAATGAATGAGAAAGCATTTCACTGGAGATACAAATACAAAAGCAAAAACAGCGGTCTTCTAGCTTACCTTTTGTTAAGTCATTTATCAGTTGTGTCCAATTCTCTATGACCCCATTTGGGGTTTTCTTGGATGGTTTGCTATTCCCTCTCCAATTCATTTTATAGATGAAGAAACTGAGGCAAACAGGGTTAAGTGACTTGCCCAGGTCACACAGCTAGTGTCTGAGGCCAGATTTGAACCCAGGAAGGGGAATTTCTACACCATCTTGCTACTCCAAGCTTACATGGTCCAAAGAGAAAATTACACACATTAGGGAATGGGGGTGAAAGAGACAATAGGAAAGATGTCAACGGTGTTAAATACTGACGAAAGGAAAAAGAGAATGAATACTGACAAAAAGTTATTGAGGTAAGGAAGAAATTTTGGCAGAAGTCAATAATCGATGCAGTGACTTTTGGCAAGTCATTAAACTTTCTGAGAGGTAGTGTGACTCATTAAGTAAAATGCTAGAATTAGACATCAGGTGGACTTGCCTGACTGAGAATTCCACTTTTCTGAGACTTACTTAACAGCCTGGCCCAGTGACTAAATGCAGACTTAATTGTTAGGGGGCAAAGAAGAACCAATATAACAGGGCTTATCAGATCTCATATATTTCTGATAAAGCTAATTTCTAATTTTCTAAATTCAAATCTCACCTCTTTCACTTACCTGTGTTAAGTGATTTAGCACTAAGGTTCCTCATTTGCAAAATTAGGAAGTTAAACTAACTGGCCTGTGAGGTCCCTTTCGGTGTTAAATCATTGATACTATGATGATCAGGATGACAAAGGAAAAGGTTTCTGTTGATTCAGAAAAGGGAAAATTCTAGGAAAAATGAAATTATACATGGATAATAAAATTCCTCAAGGGCTGAAACAAATGCTGTTAGTTACTAATAGTTGCAGCTGGTACTTAATTTTGAGATAAAAATAACATGCAAATAATCAACCAACAATGATTTGTCATTTGCAAGTCATACCCAGAAATTCCTATAGTGCTAGCAACTCAAAGCACAACACCATAGGGTAACACAGTAACTATATTTCTGGGAAAACAGGAGGAGAAAAAGCAAGCAAATATTAACTCAAGGCAAATACTTTTCCCAAAAGCAATTGTTTGATAACTTGAAACTGAGACAGGTGGTATAGTGGATGGAACACCAGGCCTGGAATCAGGCATACCTGCATTCAAATATGGCCTCAGATACTTAAAAGTTATGTGACCCTGAACAAGTTACCTAACCTCTGTTTCCTCAACTGTAAAATGTGGATAATATCAGTATCTATTTTAGAGTGGTTGTGAGGATCAAATGAGATAATATTTATAAAGCACTTAGCAAGAAATTTATTGCTTGCCTCCCCCCAAAAAAAGAGACAGTCATAAGACTGAAAAAAGAACAGAGGTTTAAACCATCAAGGAACCTGAGTTACTGCTTAAAATTTGGGGGGGGGTCTTTTTCTTTGGGTTAATAAAATTAGAAGACAAATTTTGCTAAAAGGAAGGAAGGGAGACAAAGAAGAAAAAAGAGAGAAAGAAAGAGAAAGAAAAATAAGAAAGGAAGGAAGAAAAAGAGAAAGAAAGAAGAAAGAAATAAAGAGACAGAGAGGAAGAGAGAAAAAAAAGAGAAAGAAAAGAGAAAGAGAGAAAAAAAGAAAGGGAGAGAGGAAGGAAGGAAGGAAGGAAGGAAGGAAGGAAGGAAGGAAGGAAGGAAGGAAGGAAGGAA
>JAJPUD010000002.1:229218-240435 GCA_023553655.1 Myrmecobius fasciatus
GAAGGAAGGAAGGAAGGAAGGAAGGAAGGAAGGAAGGAAGGAAGGAAATGAGAAAGAAGAAAGAGACAGAGAGGAAGAAACAGAGAGGGAAAGAGAAAGAGGAAGAAAGAAAGAAAGAAGGAAAGAAAAGAAAGAAAGAAAGAAAGAAAGAAAGAAAGAAAGAAAGAAAGAAAGAAAGAAAGAAAGAAAGAAAGAAAGAAAGAAAGGGAGAGAGAAAGGAAGGAAGGGAGAGAGAAAGGAAGGAATGAAGGAAGAAAGGAAGGAATGAAGGAAGAAAAAGAGAAAGAAGAAAGAGACAGAGGAAGAGACAGAGAGCAAAAGAGAGAAAGAAAGAAAGAAAGAAAGAAAGAAAGAAAGAAAGAAAGAAAGAAAGAAAGAAAGAAAGAAAGAAAGAAAGAAAGCAAGCACAGGCAATGCAAAGAAAACTAAAAGTCCCTGCTCTCAAGTAATTTCCAGTCTAATGGGGTCTCCCCCATGTGCAAATAAATATGTACAACATATGATAGATGGATACAAATAATCAGTAGAAGAAGCACCAGCATTAAGAAGAATCAGGGAAAGCTACTCTCACTCACTGTCAATGAGAGACTAGAATTTAAGGTTTTCTGAGAGAGTCAGAAAAGTTATCTCCCAAAGACATAAAGCAAAATCATTATCACTATCACTATCATAAAACAGAACAAAAAAAACAAAAAAAATCTCTCTGGAGACAGGAAGAAGTATGAGCAAACTCTGCCCTCTAGTGGCCAATGGTTATAGATGATTTACATTCAAAGACTGCTAAAATCAATCTCAGCATCAAGACTTCAGAGGCCATCTCATCCCCTAGTATCTTAACACAGACAGGCCGTCTTTACCAGAAGCCATCTAGTCTTTTCCAGAAGATGCCTACTGTGGTGGAACCCAACATCTCCCAAGGCTTCCCAGTGCACTTTTTGACACAGCTGTCATTGTCAAAAAAGTTTTTGCTAAAGTCCAGCTGAAACTTATCCCTACCCAAAGTCGATCCAACGGACCAAGTTCTGTCCAAGCTAAATCTAATCTCCCTTCAAATGCTTCATGACTACTTTCATGTTCCTCTCTAGATTTCCTTTTAACCATTCCATTTTAACCACCTCTCAACATCACTAAAAAAAAAACAAAACAAAACAAAAACAAAAAAAAAAACTTGTCATAGTTTGGTTTGGTCTTTAGATATTCATATACAGCTTGAAGTTCCCTGAAGATACCTAATCACTCTGCTCATATCTTCTACCTATTTGGGGGGTAGAAGATGAGAAATGGAAGAGGGGAAAATATGAAAGCAACTTAGAGATCGGGTAGAAAGAAATATAAGGGTGAGGAAAAGATGTGGGGAGAATACTCAAAAATGGAAGAGAAGATTCCAAGAGCTATGATTACTTCCCATCAACTCAGGCAGAACAAGCCTATAAAGATGGGCACCAGGAGACATACCACAAGTCAGTGAAGATTCGAGGTAAATGGGGAAAATCAATCCTACCATTTTGGCCCCATGATGGAAGAAGAATATTTATAGGTGCACAACTCAAATACAAGTTGACATCTTGTCCCTTAAATGTTCCACTGAGTCAGCGGCTATGTTGCAATAGGAGTTAGGAGACTTGGATGTTAGTACTAATCCTGCCTAATTTTTTTCATGGATTTTGTCCTTTTTTGTTGAATGTTTTAAGTTTTGATGGGTCTTAATTTAAAATCGGTCATTCCTCAATAAGGACAGTTAGATGGCAAAGTGGATAGAGTACCAGTCTTAAGAGTTAGGAGGACCTCAGTTCAGATCTGGCCTCACACACTTACCAGCTGTGTCCTTCACTAAAATTGCCTTAGTTTCCTCATCTACAAAATGAACTGAAGAAGAAAATGGCAAACCACTCCACTATTTTTGCCAAGAAAACCCCAGAATGGGTTATGGAGAATTGGACATAAATGAAAGGATTCCACACTCCCCAATGTTATAATCTCTCCATTGTAACAAAGGAACACAGATAAAATCCATCAAGACATCTTATAAAACATCCTATGTTGTTCAGTTGTTTTTCACTTATGTCTAAGTCTTTGTGACGCCATATGGGGAGGGAAAAGAGGGAGAGGGAGAGAGAAAGGAGAGAAGTGAGAAAAGCATATGAGACATACAACCAAAGAAAGTAATCTTGGGTAGAAAGATCCTAATATTTGGATGGATCATTCTCTAAAGGCCTCCAATAAAAGGAGGTATTTGAGCTATTTTGAGAAAAACCAGAAATTCCAAGAAATAAAAGAGAAAGGGGTAGGGCCCTTCAAACATTCTAGGAGATAATCTGTGTAAAAATGAACGAAAATGGAAGATGGGAGAATCATGTATAAAAGAACAAAAAGCAGGCTCTAGGCAGAGGGCAGTAAATGGAGTCAGGTTATAAAGTATTTTAAATGCCAGAATTGATAATTGATCCTAGAATTAACAGTGTCATTGGAGTTACATGGAGTAAAGGAGTAACCTGATCAAACTGGAACTCTGTGTACTGGAATAATGAGAAACTTAAGGGACATGAAGTAAATTACTTCAGTAGCCCAGCCAAAAGGAATTTGTACTTTATCCTAAGGGCAATGGAAAGATTCTTGTGTAGAGAGGTATATGTTAAGACTTGCACATCAGGAATAGTAATTTAAACATTTACTTAAACAATGGAATAAGGAAAGATGAGGCTATTGGCTATTATAAGGCAACTTATCTTTTCCTCTAAACTACATCCCTCCTAATTTCAGTATTTCCTGTCAAGGGAACCATAATTCTTTTAATCACCCAAATTTGCAAGCTAAGCATCAACTTCTCCTTGGGTATCCTCCACTCGGATACCCCATGCTAATTTGCCCCCCCCCATACTAATACCTCACATCTCTTTCAACTTACTACAGCCATTTGAATATAGGCCCTAATTTATAAACTGCATCTGCTTCCAAAGAGAGCAAAAGGCTGGGAACGGAGAATAGGCAATAAAATTTCACAATAAAGAAATTATTAAAGACCTAGGAGAGAGCAGAAGATACCAGTGTGCAGGAATCAAGCTCTCAGAGAACATAAAAACAGCCAACCAGCTAATTACAACCCGTAAGCATTTAGTAGTGCCTTTCAACATACTTCCCCTAAGCTTGGCCTGACCAGCTCCAAATTTCTTTTACAAGTTCCCAAATAACAACCTTTCAAAATCATTTCAAGCACTGACCTCTCATCAACCACTAAATTGGTGACACTGGCCTTTTGGCTGTTTCAAACAAGATATTCCATCTCTCTTGCCCAGGACATATTTTCTGGCCCCCCCAGCCTAAAACACTCTCCCTTCTCAGCTGTCTTCTCAAAACTTTAATTCTCAACTAAAATCCCATCTTTTGCTGAAAGCCTTTCCCAACCTCCATTTAATTCTTATGTCTTCCTTCTATTATTTCCTATTTATCCTGTACACTTTTGTGTATATATATATGTGTGTGTACATATACATAGACACACACACATATACATCTACATTATATATAGATAAATCTATATGTAGCTAATTGTTAAAATCTTATCTTCCCTATTAAATGTGGGTTCTTTTGAAGTCAGACACTATTGTAATGTTTATTAGTGTTTCTCCAGAACAAAGGGTTCATTTACAGCCCCTCCCAATATTAATTAAAATCATCAATTAACCTTGTACATTATTAGTGATTTGGAGTTCTGTCATGATTACTGAGATTGCAATTCTTTTGAAAATTGTTCTTATTTCACCATTTATGATGTCAGTTGACTTTCACTAAGTCATTAAAGCCCTCCCTCCAATGTCCAGTCTCATCCATGTTACAAATTAGTTATACTGTATGATTCTTAGGATCCCTTCCAGCTTTGATATTCTATTATTTGTTTTACTCAACAGGATTCACGTTCTTTCCTTCCCTTTAAATCCCTAAGAATTTTAAATCACTAAGGAGTACCTATGAAATCATCTTAATGAGCAAGCAATAGTGCTAGATGGCTAAAGAGATGTACAAATGAAGTTTATGTCCCAGGTCCTACCAGACATGTTTACAATCTAATTAAGGAAATAGAAAACACTGGAAATTAATCATGTAAAAGAGCATATGCTAAGTAACAAGCTAGTTTTGTTTTGTAGTTGCAAAGACAAATCACTGAGCTGGGGCAGTTGAATGGGCATCATAGAAGAAATGAAATCTTTGTTAAGCTTCAAGCAGATGAAAAGAAGAGGAGAAATGCTTGAACAAAATAAAAAAGCATATTAGAATTATTAGATGTCCATAAACTAAGGCACGGGAGTTAGACTGAATAGCCTTGAAGATAGTAAGATGTTTGGACTTTGATCTACAGGCAATAAGTGACTAATAGTATGGAAGGAATGTACTTTATACCAAATATTTTCTACTCCAACTTCTAAACATGCCCTAAGCATTACTGCTTTTGTGGCTTGGCTCACTGCTCCCTGTTGCCAGAATATTCGCCCTCTTTCATCATCTACTGAATTTCAAACTTTTAAAACCCAACTCAAAATGACAGCTAATACCTCATAGATAACTACTCACCCTGATCTCACACCATTTTTTCATAATTCTAATAGATTTCATCTTATTCATGTCTGACAAAAGTATTGAACACCTATGCATAAGACATAATACTAAGTACAAGAGATATAAAATTGGGGGGGGGGGAAAGAATGCTTAATCTTAATAAGTCCTTACATTTTGAGTGTGACATTTATAATAAGTGAAAGGCAAGATGTTTCAGAAGCAAAGGAAAGATCCAAAATACTCTAGGAAAATGTGAGAAGGGGAAAGCAAGAAGCAAACCAGGAACTTCAAAGGCTGTACCTAAAGACACTCCTGCTATGGATGTAAGCTACTTTGCAATTAGTGTATCACCCAATATATCAAATTTGGTGAACAGTTGAAACATAGGTGGGAAGGTAGGTTAAAGATTCATTCATAATAGCAAAATGTGGGTGTCCCCCAAAGCTGGTCTGGGCATCGCTCTTTCATCTCTCTATACATTTGATTTCATCAGCTCCAATGAACTCAATTCTCTTTTATGCTGATGATTCCCAGATTTACCCAGTCTAACCTCTCCCAACCTCCAATCTCCTTCTCCACTTGTCTATTGGACATCTCAATCTGCATGTCTTCTAGGTGACAAACTCAATTATGTTCAAAACTAAAGTTTTCTCAGAAACCCTATTCCTCCGCCTAACTTCTTGTGTAGAAGCCATCATTCTCACAGCTATACATGCTTGAAACTTAGATACCATCCTCTCACACTTCCATTTCTTAATCTATTCTTAACTCTACACAACTTCTCTCATAATGCTACTATCCTGAAGCAGGACCTCATCATCTCATGCAAGGATTATTTTGGGGGATTGCTACTGCTTTACTCCAGTCCATCCAACTACTTAACTATCAAAGTGATCTTCCTAAAATTTAAGTCTGATGTTTATTCCCTCCACTCCACTAACTTTTCAATAAACTTCAGTATTAGTTACCTTCAAAATCAAATATAAAATATTTGATCTCTTCAACAATGAAATGTTTCAAACTACCTCCAATTGCTCACTGAAGAAAGCCATATACACCCAGAGAGAGGGATGCGAAATGTGGACCACAACATAATATTCTCATACTCCTTGATTGATGTTTGCTTACATTGTGTTTCCTTTATCTGATATAATCTTTAGTGTAGATAAGATTTTTCTTGCACAACAATGACAAGTTTGGAAATATGTATACATATATTCGATTTGCCAATATTTTAACATAATTAACATGTAGTGGATATCCTGCCATCTAGGGGAGGGGTGGGGAGTTGGGGGGAAAAATTTGTAACAGAAAGCTATGTAAGGATTAATGTTGAAGAATTACCCACACATATGTTATGCAAATAAAATAAAAAATTTAAATATATTGACTTTTAAAGCCAAATTATAAAATTATGTATAATCTTAATATATTATACATTATAAATTATCAAATTATGTATGTCAAATTATAAAATACTATTTGACTTCATAACCTGGCCCTAAGTTTTCTTAAAAGTATACTATCCTCCTTGTTCCTTTCACAAGATTTTCCATCACCAGCTCCATATGTTTTTAATGGCTGTCCCCCATGACTGGAATGCTCTTCCCTCCCTTACCTCTTTGTTCTGGGGTCTCTTGGCTATCTTCCAGAGTTCCAGCGTACATTCTGCAACAAGCCTTTCCAATTCCTACTTAATGTATCTTTTCCCAGAGGGTCTCTCCAATTTATCATGTGTTTTGTTTGTTGCACAATTTCTTGAATGTTGGTTTTAGATTATGAAAAGTTCCTTGATAACTGTATAGATATGTATACATATATTGTATTTGTCATATAATTTATCCTATTTAGCATGTATTAGATTACCTGTCATCTAGGGGTGGGGGGTGGGGGGAAGGAGGGGAAAAGCTTGGGAAAAAAAAAGTTTTTGCAAAGGTCAATGTTGAAAGGTCACTCATGTTTTGTAAATAAAAAGCTTTATATTAAAAAAATAAAAATAAAATAAATATATCCTTGGCAAAAAAAAAAAAAAAATGAAAAGTTCCTTGAAGGGACTATTTTTGTTTTCTTTGTATCCCAAGTGATGAGCAGTGCCCATCCGACCTCGGGTGTTAACATTTGCTGATTTAAAGCTGAATTGTGGAGAAATGCAAATACTAGCCCTAAAAACTCCTGCTGTTATTTTGATAGTTGAGATATCTGATCACTTCAACATCCTAAACCTTGATTCATGACAGTGATTTGGAAGAGGACTTGCAGCTTGTCCTTCCCCAACCATTCTTTAGTCTCCCCTATGCCTTGGCTGATGTCTAATAAACATACTGAGCTTAGGTTATTGAGGAGGAAAAAAAGGCTGTTCCAACTGTTCCAAACGGTAGTTTTTATTATATTCTAATATAGTAAAATAACTACCAAAGCTGGGCATCTAAGTGGCTAGGTCTGGAGTCTGGAAGACCTGAATTCAAACCTGGCTTCTCATTAGTGTGTAACCTGGGGCAAAACTGCTTACTTAATCCATTGGAGAAAGAAATGGCAAGGCACTCCAATATCTTTGCCAAGGAAACCCCATAAAGTCACAGAGCTGAACAACAAATTACGTAAGAAATAGTATTTCCTATGAAGTACAGAACATTAAGCCAATTATCTGTTACTGATGTTTTGTCAGATACAGATTGAGAAATGACATACAAATTTAAAATGGGAATCAAAAGTCTAAATTCTATAAACTGGGGAAGAAGAGTTCTTACCACTTGTCAAAGCTAAAGAATTAAATCATTTTAAATTGAACATTCTCAGTTCAGAAGTATAAGGAGTTAGATTCTGAACAGCTATTATTAATAGACCCATCACAATACAATAGTAACATAAAGAAGTGTCATTTTCTGCGCTGAAGCTAACTTAAATCTAAAATAAATATAGAATGACTTCATTTTGGAAAGGTTCTAAAAAATTAAAATAGAACAAAAACACACGCATGCACACACACAAACTTTCCAAAAAAAAATTTAATCCAGACCCTTTATATTAAAAGACTAAATTATAGCACACCAAGGAAGCTGTAATTCACCCATAGGCACAGTTAGTTAATGGCATTTTGCCTAAAACCAAGTCTCTTGACCTTACCCAGTGTTCTATTACAATCAAGTTCCAATCAATGTGTGTACTTTTACATGACTCAATTTATGTGGAAAGATGGAGTTAAACTTCCAAAGCTCAATTGTCCTTGTGGCTTTTTTTTTATTATTATTATTAAGGGAACTGGGGGAAAGAGGAAGAGAAAAAGGGATTAAAATTCATCTTTTCTCACAAAATAAAGAAGCAAGACAAATGAAGTGTAAAAGCTAGAGATTTATTGTTATTTTGTGATTAATAAATTGTCAAATTGGCTATGACACTTTCCCACAACTAAATACCACCATTCACCAGTACAGAAGTTGGTATTTAACCAGACTGAGGAAACAAGGCAGAAAGAGCAGACATGTGAATATCATAGGTAACTCAACTTATACTCTTTGTGCCTGTGTACTGCACATTATTCCCATCAAGGAAAAGTGTCCAAACAGATTGGTGGGGCAATATGGCCTCCACAACCTTTTGTGTAGCAAGCAGTTACAGAAGTAATAGAATTGAACTTCAATATTTCCCTTGATTTTATTGGTCTGCACCCATGTTACTTGAACATATTTCAGTTTTTTTAAACTATACACAAGGGGAAAAAAAAAAACTGACCTAAGAGAATACTGAACCAGTCAGTCAAATATATGACTAACTTTTAGGCCATCTTTGAATTGGTCCTAAAGGAATGTACCACCCTAATAGTTTGAGAATTAGGCAAATAGGATTTCTCTGGAAGAAAGGCTGTATAAAGAAAAGCCATATGTTCTTACTATACAGTTAGAATAGCTCGTGATCTTTCATCTGTAAATTATATTTCTATACTACCCAATATCCATTTCAATTCAAATAGATTCTTGGTTACCAGGTATAATCCCGATCTAATTGGATCTAATCAGGAGGCAGATTTCCTCCAAAATGTCTCCTTTTTGAGCCTCTGAAAAGCATAATGTTCAACTATTCTTATAGGACTACCAAAACACTTCGGAAACAAGTGGCTCACAAATCATTTTTAAATTCATTTATTACCTGTGCACAAGAGGAATAGCTGATAAACCCAAAAGAAAGTTTTATTTTTACATGGTGGTTAAAAGTAATTGAAATATCACGACACTTTCAGTGAAAGTAACATTTCTAATTACAAATCATAATGCATGTTAGAATCGCTATGGTAAAGCTGAAAAGCCTTAGGCAAAAGCACTTTCTGGAATAATACAGTGCTTCTTCAGTCTGCTCAAGACTAAAAGGTAATTTACAGTCGATCTGTGAAAGTCGAGACAATGTTACAATGGAGTTTTCTGTACAATTAAATGTATACTTAAAGAGCTAATCAGAATCAGCATTTTTACTATATTTTAAATGAAGTTGCCTAAACAGCACTTTTGCTGAGAGATGTTTATCAAAGTTGCTGTAAGATTCTACACAACTAGGGAAGTATCTGTTTTTTATGTTTAATTGTATTCTCTCTCTTTTTTGGTTACAAGAATCCTGCTCACTTATTCTATTGCAATGGATGTTTCTCAAAATGCACAATTTCAGGTGTGCATATTGTACTTTATACAAATGAAGCAAAAATGTTCAATAAGTGGTATAAATCTTACAGCACTCTGCTAGCAAAAATACATGCCTAAGTCACAATACGCAATATTGTACCACAAATTATAGCATCAAATAATTTGTTTCTTTTCAATACTTTTATTCTACATAAATTACTACCATAGGCTAATGTTTAAAAAGCAAATAAATTGGACAGTTGCAGGCCAAAACCTGTTCACCCAACTGTAAAAGCTGATATCTGTTTCCAAAAATCACAATAAATGCAGAACAAAGAGAAGTGTTTGATGCATGCAACACCTTTGAGTGAAAAAGCATTGATTCCCACTGTTGGAAAAAACAAAAAAGAAAAAAAAAGGAAAAAAAATGGGAAAAAAAAAAAAAAGGAAAAAGAAAAAACCTACTGCACTCCACCTTAAAATGCATTGCATTGGTTTAGTTTTTAACTGGACAGAATTCCAAGAGTCAAAATGAAATAAAGCAGGTATTTTAAAGATTTAAGAGCCGTTATCAAAAATAAATTACATTTTTTCAAGATACAGAAATGTTGCTATGATGGCTGGGAGCCCAGTAGCCTTTCGATGGCTGCATTGATATCTCCTCCTGTTGCTATTAGAGCCTGTAAATTTGCTTCACGGTTCAAGAAACCCATCGCGCTGAGCTGTTCCAGTTGCTGCTGAAATCTGACTTCTGGATTTTGTAACTGCTAGGGGAAAAGAGTTACCAATTTATCAAGAAAAAAAGTTTTTGACTCAATAATGTTACTACTTAAAAAACTGCTAGCAAATAACATTTTACTTTGTTCTTACAATATTCTCTAATGGTCCCCACATAAAAGATGCTTTTTTAAAAAAATGGCTAGCTATCTTTTAAAATAAATACCTTCAAGTTGAGATAATTAATATATAACACATATATAGTATAATTTTTGAATGAAAAAAATATCCTAATTAAAATAAATGCCAATTTGGAAAGAATGAATCACCCAAAGCAGTTATCAGTCATAATGAAAAAGAAAGGGTCACTATGGAACCCAATTATCCTTTGGTGCTGCTTTGTTTGGGGGGTGGGGTGATATTTCCAAAAATTTACAGGTGTAGAAGAAATAAATGAATGCCTATACTTTTATCTATTTGTGGAAAAAAATATAGCTTAATGAGTGTTAATTAATAGATAATGACTGCTCAGAGACTTAATTAAAGCATCATACTAGTAAAGGCCAAGGAGTTAAGTTCAATTTCAAATTGCTAATGCCTCATGACCTTGTATACAAAATTCCATTTAATGATCACAGACCAGAAAGAAAACACCTAATACTATTCAATCTACTCGCACATCAGGGATGGAGGGAAAAAAAACTCCTTACACTAAATTTCACATGATCATTAACTCTTAAGTTGAGCATCTTAAATATCTTATCAACTTTCTGCACTGCAGAGAGAGAACTATGGAGACTGAATGTGGAATGAAGCATACTATTTCCCCCTTCCCTTTTTTTTTTTCCTGGTTTTGTTTTCTTCTTTATTGTGTTTTTTCCCTGTTGTTCTAATTTTCCTTTCCCAACATGACTCATATGGAAATGTTAAAATTGAATGATTGCTTCCTAACATGGGGAGGAAGAAAGGGAGAAAAAAAATTTCAAATTCCAAAATCTTACAAAAGAAAGGTTGAATGCTATCTTTACATGTAATTGGAAAAATGATGTATTAAAATAATTTTTAAGCATTTTGCAAACCCAAAATAAATAAATATAAAAAGATAACTTAGAAAATCACCTATTTTATTTGGCAGGCACTATGTTAGGCAATCTATAAAGAAAGAGGGGGCAGCCAGATGGCAGATAATAGACAGCACCTGCCCTGGAGTCAAGAAAACCTAAGTTCAAATCAGGCCTTGGACACAACACTTCCTAGCAGTATGATTCTAGGAACTTAACTTCAATTGTCTCACTAAAACAAAACAAAACAAAACAAAACAAAACAAAACAAAACAAAACAA